>KN499239.1:10014-24423 GCA_000787155.1 Scartelaos histophorus | reverse complement strand
ATGCCCTCCAGGCTATGAGAAGCATTTCATCACTGAAGTTACTCCAACACGAAGAAACACTGGAATTTGGAGTGACTGGAAGAGGCCACACGGTCATCTTGGAAACAACAACTGGAATTATGGGTTGTTTTGGAAAATATTTTTACAAACTTGTAGAATTATTTGTTTTGAGCTTGTCCTTAAAATATTTGTCAGCTTATGTGCACCTTTTTGAGCAATTTAATGTAAAACAACGTATTTGCTTCACTTGTTTCATGACTGAACATTTGCTAGACACTCAGAGAAATCCTGCAGCTTTAAAGTTTTTATCTCACAAGGGAAAAATATAAGTCAGATCTGTGGCAAGGCGACTTCACTCACAGTTTTTTGTAGGTATTTCATTCCCTGACCAGCCAGAATCACAGGCTTTGACAAAACTTAACAAAGACGACTGGACTGGAGTCGTATCCTGTCAGAACATGTGACTGACAGGTGGATTAACCAATCAGACGCAGGTATTTCTGCAGAATCAACCATCGAGATACCAAAATATGACTTAACGCAGGTAAAAGAAGTGATGTATTTCCCGCATTCCCCATTTGAGAGACGTGTGATACAAATAAGCGGCTGTGGTTGCATCGTCTCACATTTGGACAGAGGTTTTCACGCTCTCTTGGACACTTTTGGATTCGGACAGAAGGGCGAAAATATAGATAAATGCAAAGCAGTGCAGTTAAATGTTGCACTGTGGAGCATTTCAGCCAAGTCAACTGACATGAGATTGAACATTTACCCAGTGCATCTTTAAAAGTGTTGGCAGAGCGAGTGCGAGTACTTGTACAAATCCATACGTTGGATATATGATACAATATTTAAACCCCGACTTTCTGAATTGCCGTGATTGCGCAGATAATTTGGCTCGTGACCTGATTTGAAGAGCCCTCCCGCGAACATCACGTCATTATAAAGTCTTTGAAAGTTCGAATCATCTGAAACGTTATTATTCTCCCGCACAGAGGCACAAAACGGAACAACAAAACGAGCGGTCTTTTTGTCATGACTCCACTGTGGCTGTGTTGCCTTTTCCAGCCCACCTCTCCTATCTCACTCTTCTCCTATAACATAAATACTCAGTGCGGGAGACAATCACTTTATATTGTCCGGATTCAATATGAAATCACTGCATTGGGTACGAGTGCAGACTGTACAATGCACTTGAGTCGAGAGGAGGGCCCTTTGCTGACGACTCACAAGGAGCACTCGCTTTTCTTTGTTTGTCACAAAGAGCCATTCTGATGTTTGCTCAGTGATTACAGACTGATGAGGAATTACAGCTGCTCTGGGGCCCCTGTGTGCTTCATGTAAGAGCTGTTAAGCTGTGTGTATACATCGAATATTTACATACATTATATTAGATTTGCAATGATGTACACAGTATCACATATATTACAGTGTCAGGAAGATTTTATTTATTTCTTTTTTTAAGTCACTGTAAGAACCAGTTACACAAATCACACAGCGGCTCTTGAGGGCCGATACAATGAGCTGGATAAGGAGCTATATGGAAGATTTTAATTTAAATTTCATAAACAATGATCTGTCTATGTTTCCAGAGAGAAACTAAACAATTAGCACTTGTAACAATTCTCGTGTTGATCTTCTTAATTACAAAAACCTGGGACATGGAAGTTTTTTATGTTATAAGTTGGTGTTTTGGTTCTCAAGATGATTGTCCATCAGAAAGCAGGAGGAGTCTTTCTTTTGCGTTGCCGGTTTCAGTGTTTTGCACAAGTTTTTTGAAGTTGAAATAATTATTTTTTTCTTTTGCTATGGATCTGACCTGGATGACTGAGAGATCCACAGATAGTTTCAGTGCAGAAAGTGAGTTTAAACCTGAAGGACTCTTACATGAAGCCTGGTCTGTTCATATACTGAGAATGTGAAAAACTTTGTCTAAGCAGGTTAAGGCCACAGATCTGTAGCAGCCCCCTGACTCCTCCTGCACTGCCTGAGTGAGGTCCAGGCTTGGTTGGCACATAACTTTTTAAATCTTAATGAAGGTAAGACTAAGATTGTCGTGTTTGGCCCTATGACTGATATGGGCCCTTCAATGAACTTATTCGCCCCTCAGTCACCAACCTCAGCGTCACTGTAGACTGTGATTTTAAACTAAACAAGCAGGTCAGATTTTGAACAGGTCGTGCACACTTTTATATCTCCTCGCTTGGACGACTGCAATGCACTTTACACAGGAATCAACCAAAATGCTCTTCATCTCTGCAGTTAGTCCAGAATCTGCTGCGTCTTTTAACAGGAGCAGGAAGCCTGATCACATCCCTCCAATCCTTGCGTCTTTGCACTGGCTTCCTGTAAATTTGAGAATAGATTTTAAGATTTTATTGTTTGTTTTTAAAGCCTTGAATGTTCTGGCTTCACGCTACGTCTTGGACCTCAACCAGATTTATTCCCCCCACGAGCTTTGAGGTCTGAGGTCCAGCTCCAGCTCGTGGTGCCTAAAACGAGGCTTAAATCCAGGGGGACAGGACCTTCTCTGTGGTCGGCCCAAAGCTCTGGACGCTCTGACCCTCCATGTCCGAACCTCCCCCACAGTCGAGTGTTTTAAGTCTCGTCTTAAGACCCATTTTTACTCTCTGGCTTTTAACACCGCGTGAGTTGTGTGCTCCTCTGTGTCTCTATTTATTTATTTATTGGTTTTATCTATTTTATTCTTTTAGTACTGCCCTTTTAATTGTTTTCTGTATTTTATTGATTTTATTATCATTCTTCTATCTGTTGATTTTGTTCGTCCCTTTTGTTTGAACATGATTCTGCAGACTTTTTGGAGTTGGATGTTTTGCTGTGTGAAGCACTTTGGAAACAGTTTGGTTTATAAAATGTGCTTTACAAATAAAGTTGGATTGGATCTGACCAGTAACTTGACCTGGTCACATTACCTGATTGTCTCCATAACAGTAGCTCATTAAAATGCCGACATTCAAGAAGCAGAACATCTCCTTAAATTCAAGCAGGATTATGGGGAAGCTTTGAAACACCTCAATATACTTTGGTGATGTGACACAGAAAACCCCAAAAGTAAAACAAGGAAGAATGAAAGTCAAATCAAAGAGTTGTATTTCTTGTATCGAAAAAGCATCTTTTCTTTTGCCAAAACCGGCGTGCTCCAGTCGCCAGTGAGCAAACTTTGCAAGATAAGTGGTCAAAGGCTGGAATAAATACATAAACAATCTGACAAACTTTCTTTTTGTATGCAAACTGCTTCTGGAAATGTCACATAGTTAGATTTTGAAGGCTGTGTTATTCAAAACTCACACTCAAATGAAATCCGACCATTTTCACTTCCTCCTAACCTGTAGGCTGTTGCCATGGGAACATTGTCTTTGAGCGAGAAGATTCCTGCAACGAATCAAAACTGGCTGTAAAATCACAGAGATGAATTGATGTAATTTCTGTGTCGCCGCCTTAAGAGACATTTCGGGGATCGGTGTGAACCTGTGCTCTGAGGTAAAGGATGATTACAGGTAATAGTATGTATAGTATACAGTAAGTACACAGTACATGGAACTGCTGGTTATCAAGCCACATCCCAACATTCTTTTGGTCTGTAATGTTGAATGGAAATGGGAAAGTATAAATATGTAGTAATACAAAAGTTAAAAAAAAATGCTTTATGCTTTTTAGTCAAAAGATTGGACCATTTCATTCATTGTTTTTTCTTCATCAAATCAAGATATATGGAATTATGTAGTAACGAAAAATTATTAAAACCACAGGAATGTGTAATACAATGAGTTCTTTAGAAGTCCTTTATTTTGCAAAATGGGCTCGTTGTGACCTGATCAAGATAAACCAAGACCTGGACTTGTGTTTTGTTTCATTCACACATGTTTGAGGATGCTCTGTAAATCCGACCATTTTCACTTCCTCCTAACCTGTAGGCTGTTGCCATGGGAACATTGTCTTTGAGCGAGAAGATTCCTGCAACGAATCAAAACTGGCTGTAAAATCACAGAGATGAATTGATGTAATTTCTGTGTCGCCGCCTTAAGAGACATTTCGGGGATCGGTGTGAACCTGTGCTCTGAGGTAAAGGATGATTACAGGTAATAGTATGTATAGTATACAGTAAGTACACAGTGTATGGAAGTGCTGGTTATCAAGCCACATCCCAACATCCTTTTGGTCTGTAATGTTGAATGGAAATGGGAAAGTATAAATATGTAGTAATACAAAAGTTAAAAAAAAATGCTTTATGCTTTTTAGTCAAAAGATTGGACCATTTCATTCATTGTTTTTTCTTCATCAAATCAAGATATATGGAATTATGTAGTAACGAAAAATTATTAAAACCACAGGAATGTGTAATACAATGAGTTCTTTAGAAGTCCTTTATTTTGCAAAATGGGCTCGTTGTGACCTGATCAAGATAAACCAAGACCTGGACTTGTGTTTTGTTTCATTCACACATGTTTGAGGATGCTCTGTTGCACCTTGTGATGTCATTAAGTGGTAGTTTTCAAGCTAATGCGAATTAAACAAAACACAATTCCAGGTAAGTTTGTGATGAAAAAAACTACATTATAACATGCATCAGAAAATAGGGCAATATGAGCCCTTTTCTTTAAAAAAAAATGTCTTTAAATCTTTAAAGCCCAAAATGCTCACTGCATGACATCACAAAGTGGCAAAGAGTGTTTTTTTTTTTTGTTTGAGAGAAAGGCATGACCTGATATGCATAATTTATGTGTTAAACGTGTGACTGAAACAAAACACTACTCCAGGCATGTTTGGTATAAGGAAACAACATTCTAACATATAATTCAGCAGATCTACTGGAGGTATTTTGGTCCCTGCTCTGTTTTGCAAATCCAAATCTTGAATGTGAACTCCTCCCATATCCTTACAGTCACACACGCTTGATGATGATTGACGAAACCTCATGTAAATGAGCTCAGCAGGTGTTCAGAAAATTTCAACAATGTCTGAAAAAAGGTGCAAACTATTTCAAGAATGTTGGGAGAAGAAACGCACACCTCTGTCTCACCTCCTGTGATCTGCAGCTAAACTTCACACGTGGATTACACCTTCTGCTCATTACTGTGAGGCAGATACACAAAGCCAACCCAGAAGATGTTCAAAAATGAAGTTTAAACTCCTTCTTATATTACACAAAATTTACTCTTGTGGGCTTTTATCTGTGGTAGGATTCTGTTACCTCCTCGAAAACAAGCATGAGTTCTGTCTTATTCACACATTCCTGTTCCATTTTGTGATGTCATGAAGTGGTAGTTAACAAAACACATCTCCAGGTATGTTTGTGATGGAAAAAACAACATTATAACATCAGAAAATAGCATAATATGGGCTTTTTCCTTTAAAAATATGTTTTTAATTTGAGCCCTGCCCTCCATTACAAAGCTTTTTTTACATTTACTTTAATACTACCATCTTATATCAACTGATCTGTTTATGTAATACTCACAACACACAGTATCTAAGTGTGTTGTGCTGCTAATTGGCCCATTCAACGCTAAATAACTGTTAGAGCACATATACAGTAGCCGTGAAAGTCTATATGGAGTGTACAGTATGTTCAGTAATGCATCATGCCAAAAGTATTCAAGAAAAACAAGAGCCTTTGGGTTTTCAGTGTGGAGCCAAACATTCTCCAGCTTTTGGAACACTTCATTTTTACAATTTATGATAATTTTAAGTAGGTAAAACCACTATTGTTAATGGTCTAGTTTGGTGGATGCAACAGATGCTACATCTGACCCATCTCCATGTCTCGTCCTGAGCCTTACTTAGCATAATTCTACTAATCTATATGGTGCATTTTTTACGTTGTAAGTATGGACTGTATAAATACCGTATTTTTCGGACTATAAGGCGCATCTAAAATCATTACATTTTCTCAAAAATCAACAGTGGCCTTATAATCCAGTGGCCTTATGTATGACTTTTGGTTGTGTTTAACCTCCAACCGATTTGATGTTGTCCACATTAGTCTAATAACGTATTAGTGGGCGAGTCAGGAGGAGTAATATGTTGGCGACATATAGGGCGACTGTGCAACATACCGGTAGTTCTGCCGTGTGCTGTACAAGGACCCAAAATGCACCTGTTAAGAGACATGCACCATGCAGATTTCAGGTTTTGTATTTTAGTGTTAAAACTGAACAATGTTGAGAGGATCCGGGCATGTTTGATGCCCAAATCACCAACTGTTAAACTTGTATTTTTGTGTTAGCTACAACTGAGAGTTATTGTAAATGACCTGAATAAAGTTCGATTTCTCCGACACACGTTTTGTTTCTCTTATTGTGCCTTATAATCCGATGCTCCTTATGTGTGGACAATGACACAACTGACATATTATTTGATACAGCGCCTTATAATCCGGTGACCTTTATAGCCCCAAAAATATGGACTAAGGGACTGTGACATCACCAACCGTCCAGTCAAATGAAGCTCATGAGGCTAGCAGTTATAGGGCAAATTTGGACCAGAGTTCCGTTTTGGGAATTGATTTATGGATAAAATAGCAAAATAAAAACAGCAGAATCATGCTGAGTGGGTTAATAAAACATTTTACGTCCAAAATGAGGAGCCTGAGAGCAGCAGTAACAGAGAGAGGGGCCACATGATTTAAATACAAAGTAAACTGGAGACGGGTCTATGGAGCCGGAAGCCATCCAGGCTCATTTCCTATTTGGAACGTGATGACTAGCGGGTTAGCTATGTCCATTTAGTCTGATAACCACATGATAACTGATAGATTTCTAGAAGTGGTTTGCAGTAGCAGTAACACACATGCATATTAAGATTAGGCACCAATTGTGGGTTATGCTAGGGCCAGGATTTGTTATCTAGACCCAGCTTGGGGAAAAAAGGCAAATGTTTACAGATATTTACTGAAATGTCGTCACCCATAAGATTATAAAGTGTCAAGAAACTGTAAAAAAATTGAACAAAAGTACTTAGTATTGCCATCGCTACTTTGCAGACTGGGCTAATCAGTCTGAAATGTACATTCAAATACACCCTAGCGCAGCCTTTCTTTTACATTGCACCAACCCCTTTTCATGTGTCGACCGTTCTAGCTCCCACCGTGCGTGTGAAATGGCACTTATACTGAGGTCTTTAATTGGATACATGAAAAGCACAAAGAGTATGTGCAGTAATTTATGAGGTAGCTTCAAACTCAAGGGGATCGTCACCTTGGGGCAGTGGAAAGAAAAAGCCTTGCACAGATACAAAGCTTAATTAACTGTGTTTTGTTAAGAAGGAGAATATAGAGTTACACTTGAGTGGGGAGGTCATGGGGCTATAGCTAAAGAAGGGAGTGGAAAATAATGGTCTATAAGCGCTATCAAAAAACTTCTCAAATATGTTGAAATTAGCTGTCATTTTATAGCAGCTAATTAAGAATGTTTGGAGAATGAACTTCGGTAAGACTAGTTAGTATTTCATATTTATCAGTTATTTATTTGTTCTTTTGAAGACTGGACTAGAACATATCCAGGGAATAAAAGGTAGTGGAGACAAGTATTCAGTGACTGTACTTTGTAAGCTTCATGTCACATCTCTGTAACTTCCTATTCTCGTTCAATTTTAAAGTTTTCTGTATTTAAAGGACACATTTCACTACAGCGTCAGTGAAGTGTGTCTTAACCATCATAGTACTGGAAGATCTGTTTTATCTATGATAGAAATAATCTAATTCAAATCAAGTCTTTGTTATCTTGTTCTTCGTTATTAGAAGTGCACTGTGGGCTACTACCATTTATTTTAAAACAAGATCAAAAATATATCTTTGAATGGGGCAACTCCTCACCAAATCTCTAATTTCTCTAATGAAATGCCAAAAAAAAAACTTTATGGCAACAGCAATTGACAAAGAGATAAATATGATGTGGTCCAAGGTGGCAGAATTATGGAAAATATAAAATAAAATAGAAACCAGCCAATTGGAGCCAGAAGAACATCCTAACTTAAAAATCATCCTTGATAAAGTTCACGCTTCAGACAATCCACAAACTAAAGAGCTTGACCGAAAAGACCCAAACCACTTTGACAGTAATTTTACCTTTCAGTCACTTTTTACTTAGAAAAATGGTTTTAGAAGAATAGTTTTAGAAGAGCTTTGAAGATTCTAAGAAATGTTTTCTAAAATCAATGTGAAAGTGGAGAGAGGTTAACAAAGGGATAATGCACTTTAAACCAGAATGCATCATACATTTTTCAAAACAGTCTGGTGGAATCGATGGGCCGACAGGCAGACTTTAAACTTTAAGTGTGCACGATACCTTCAACCATAAACAATGAAATATTAACAACTCTGTCTGTGATCCACCATATAATTGCTTATTAAAGAAAGTGTGGGAGTCGAACGCTCTGTTGAGGATGCACGAACTCAGGTGTGCAGCTGTTGTTTCGTTGAATTGCAAAACAAAAAATAAATAACTCAATGCAATTTATATATTCTATTTGATCAAAACATAAACACTTTTCTATGTATAATGAATGTGGCGCACTGGGGAGGGCTTTTGTTTGGACTGCATAATCGCTGCTTGTGTCCAATTGATCCAAAAAGTTTGAAATTAGAGCACTTTAAAGCCGCTCCCACCTGTAGTCACTTGAAGTTTTGGAAGACAAATGTTTTCTATATTGATTTGCGCCAACAACAGACAAGATATGAGACGAATTAGATATTTTGATATATTTCGAGGGCCCATCAAATACTTTTCTCCATGGAGATGTTAGTGCTTTGTCTATCTCCATGGAGACAAACCAGACCAAGGTTTGCCTGTTTTTTTGGTATAATTGTGCAATAAAAACCAACCCAACCAAGAAGTTACATACTGCGCCTTTCAATAATGTGTTGAATATTTCACACATACATTTTTTGGCATTTTTCTCTCTGTTTCTAGTTTTTTTCCCAACAAATCAGGTCTTTACATCGAGTGGCATTTGCTTTTTCTGGAGTTTTTCAGTTGTTATAATAGCATACAGTCCAATTACAGCTCAGTTTCACTATATAATTCAAATTTAGATGATAGCTGTTCACTTTTGTTGAAAAAAATCCAGATTATATTCCTTTTGGGTGTGTAAAATTTTGAGGAATATGCAGATTCTTTGCAAAGCTCAGTTCTTACACCAGAGAAATGTAGAAATCCGATGAAAAGAATGACAGTGAGCTACATGTGCTGCGACAAGTACATTTTGTGCATTTTTAAAAACACATTCTAAATAACTTTGTGTTTGGTGCAAAGTGTTCCTTAAGTACTTCAAAGTAACACACAGTTCTGCTTCTCTGAAAACAATGTAGGTGATATTTAAAGTCTGACTTGGTTGGACTCTGCTTGTCCTTGTTGCATTAGACAGATGCTTGTTAGTCGAAGCAGAACTAAGAACATTTAGCGACTTATCTCCTCCTGCATCTTCCTTGTGATAATACATTAAAATAAACTAGTATAATCCCATACAAACACATAACATCACCAGCTGGACCTGCTGCAAGGCCCAAAATGTCATACTTAACCATCTCAGCGGCCTTAGTTCTGCTTTTATGTAGTTATTCTTCTGTGTTTCCTAACAGCGTCCTTATGGTTGAACTCAAAACGTTATTTGCACTTTTCACAACTTTCAGAGACCAGAGCGAAGTCATAGAAAGACTAAAACTAGCATGCTAACAGCACATTTCCTGATTATCAAACAATAAAATGCTCTATAATTAGATGCTCAGGGGTCTCACGTGGGCTCTTTTGAACGGTTCCTTAACGTGAAAGGTTGGAACAGAATCTCATTATTTCGAAGAGCCAACTTTTTTCTTGCCAGTTTGTTTGCATTTTTACACTGATTAGCACAGAGGCAGAGTAGGCAACACAGGTGACAGCTTTGTGTAAAGAAAACATATTTGGCATCATAATACCTGTTAGTTTTTATTTAGATTTTAATCATTTGAAAGAGAAACACACTCCCACTCACAGTTTGAACCATTTTAAAAGCATCTTAACTTTGGTTATGTCTATGTATGATTAGTTTGTAATTTCAAAGGGTAAACACACTCCCACTCACAGTTTGAAACATTTGAAACAAATCAGAGCTTTGGACATTTCTCTGTGTGATTAGTCTGGAGCTAAACTTCTCTCACTGGCCTCTGTCATATAAATAAAAGGTAAAAGATTTAATCTTTTGAGCGGCTCATTGAAGTGAACAGATCCAAAAGGTTCAGATAAAGCTGAAAGTCTCATCACGACACAACTACACGACATTGAGTAAAGTCACTTTAACCTCTTAAACTCCAGGGAAATATTCACAAAATAACCAATGTTTTTAAGCTATCAAACTGCAAATACACGGCCTACATGTGCAAACATCGAGCCTTATAAAAGGTAAAACCTCGTGCATTACTGCGGTTGTGAAATTCTGCAAATAAATCAGACTGGATCAGAGAAACTGAAGTTGAAACACAGTTTTTTGGTGCATTGTCTTTGGTTTTTTGGTGGAGGATCTGTCAAATGCTTTTCTTCGTGGGGATTATTCTGTTTTGATTGTTTCATAGTGCGGCATTACACTTTTATATCACCATGGAGACCAAACCAGACCAAGTTACAGGTCAGATCTATGGAAAAGCTATAAAACCACCTCTAATTGAAATGAATAAATGTAAGTTAGAGCTGTTTAATGTCAAACTGTGGAACATTTCAGGCAATGACGTACAGTATCCATAGAAACAAGCAGTTGAATGATCCCCAACCAGAAAGTTACACAGTGCAGCTTTAAATAATATGTGTGTGTTTGTGTGTGTGTCTTTAACTTCTAATTTGACTTATTGATGGTGTATTTGTATAATCCAGAGAAGCCTAGAACTAACTATTCAACAAGACGTATTTATGCTGACTTCTGTGTATCAAGGTTAAAAAGTACAAGTATTTTCTCCTCTTTATTTTTAGAGGTACGTGCCGATACCCGGTGAACCAATCCAGAACCAGCTGCTGCGCCTTCACACTTCACCTGCTCCGAGCTCTCAGGTAAGTTCAGCTCCACTCAGCTCGCCGCGGGACTGCCGACATTAACCCCGCCGACGACGCAAAGAAATGTAAGAAATGTAATCACAATTAAAAAGAAGTTTCACTCGCTCCCTGGAGGAATCGTTCGCTTCAGCTGGGAAAGTCAACAACAGATGGCAGCGCTCTCTCCTCCACCACGAGCTTTGTGTGTTTCAAAAGGGCCTGGATTTTGTGGGTGCAAATGGGGTATGGGCGACAAAAGGTGGTGATGCATTGTGGGTCCTCCCCGCAGTCTGTCCGTCTAGCTCCCCACCTGCCCCGAGTCTGAGTGTCCATCTGCCCCATTCGCACTGCCCACTCTGCTCCCGAGACGACACCAACACTTAAGTCAAACATAGACTATTTTACACTCAGGTTGGGTTAATGTAACGCAGAACAATAAGTCTTAACATGGGCCCGCCTCTTGGACAAATGGCCGAGCAGCAGGGAGGAGCGTTGTTGGATCTCACCTTTGGAGCGGTTGGAGAATGCATCGAAAATAGAATAAGAATAAGCCATTGTCCGCGCTTTTGTCCACACGCCCATAGGGAGAATAAAGTTTAAAGTGTGAAAGTAAAGGATTAACAACTGCGCACAATCCTTATGTATGTAAAACAGACAAGATTTGCAAAATTAACTACACTATTTACAACCTAAAGGCTTTATATTACCCAAAATTGACACTTAAGAGTTTTAAGATATGCTGTAATGTTGTTACCTCATCAAAAACACACCTGGGTTTGGGTTTTGTTTCCTTCACACATGTTTGAGTAATCCTGGACATTTTATTCTGTCTACATCTTCAAAGCACAAAATACTCAACCCAACTCCAGTTATGTTTGTAAGAAGGAAAAAACAACAATATAATAGATTAGAAAATAGCGTAATATAGGCTCCTTAAAGTTTTAAAGGGATCCTCCAGAATTTTGGACCTAGGACCTTTATTTCTTAGTGAGCCAGACTGTTGCAAACCTGTGGAGACACTTTTTTAAATATCCCATCCAGTCCTTGTATTTGCAGAGGTCACTGGTGCTAGGCTAGTGCCAATGAGCGTAGCTTAGCCTGCCACTAAAACTGTCTTACCCACTCCACACACTCGATGTAAATGTGTAATCTTCTAAGATCTTTGTTTTTGCTGCTTGTGTTGTGTGTTGTATTTTTATGTATTTGCCTGCCGAGGGACTACGGAAGAAAATTAGCTTTGTAGCTAAAATCTGGCATATTTACATTTGTTTTATACTTATGTTCATTAATGTGCATTGTCCCTATCAAATAAATAAATAAATTAAATAAATAAATAAATGTTTTAAGAAGTAAAACCAACTTTGCATTTGAAGAATTTTGTCTGAGCACCAGCGGCGAGTTGTACTTCCTGATAGCGGCGGAGTGATATCACCAGAAAATAGTCCCTCATGCAACAGTTCATGAAATGCAAGGATAGTTTTACTTCTAAAATCTATTCCCGTCGATAGTCTGGCATAATAATAGATTTGCTTTGGGAGCTTTGTGTAGTGGATAAGACTTTTTTAGTGGCGGGCTAGCTACGCCCATTGACATGCGCTAGCCTAGCACCAGCGACCTATGCAAATACAAGGACTAGATGGAATATTCACGCAAAATTCCAATAAAGTTTTAAATGTCCTCTATTAAATTTTTGGAGCTTTTATAAGTCGTCCATGCATGTTTGAGTAGTGTAGCCATCTTTGTGGAGCCTCATTCAAATCCTTCTTTCAGTTAGCAGTGCGGTTCTAGCCAAAGGTTAGCCCACAAGACTATGTAACTTTCTATGTAGCTTTCCATAAATATACAAAAGCATGATTAAAAAACAGTACACTACAACTTCACAAATCTGAAGTGTGTGCAGTAGTTTCATTAGAGGTTTGCTAATACCCTAAAGTTCCTCATTTAACTTATGCAATCCTAGCATCCTAATTATTCACAGCAATGAGTTTGTGAGCACATTTCACGACTTTCAATGACTGGAGTGAAGTTTTGCTAATATCAGCTAGCATGCTAACAGCACACATACTGGTTTGCGGAAGTTAAAACACAAACAGCACACACAATGGAACTTATCAAACAAAAATGTACTGTATTGCGCATAAATATTTTAGTTTTGGTCACCATCTTCATCCTGATTTACTCCTCATAAAACCAGCTTCCAAATTGTTGTAAAAAGAATGACATCATGTGTGTAAATCTTCTTCCGTCTACACTGGCACCGCTCACACTTAGTTATGGCAATTGAGGTTGTAGCAGCTCAACTTTAGTCTAATATATGCACAGCGTAACTTTCTGTGGGCGACCCTAAACGGCGCTCGTCTCCAGGAGCTGCAGGCTGTCCCGCTTTGCATCACGAGAAGAGACAAAAGTTAGTGTAAGTGCCGCCCTTTGCTCTTATGTGCACTGTAGCATTATTGACTGGACTTTATAAATATCTCCAAAGTTTGAGACGAGTAAACCGCCTGAGAAGTTGCTGTGTGTTCTCACTGTTGCTGTGAGTGTGGAGAGTTGTGGGCGGAACAACAAATTGTGTTATTGACCTCAATTAACATTTCAGTAGAAACTTTGAGAGGCATTCTACTGTTTAGTGTATGATTGTAAATAATGAGTTTAACTGTAATTATAATCATGCAAGTTTTGTTATTACTTTATTTACGAATCAGAACAATCCAGTGATTAATTAAATATAACAATTTAGAAAGTGCTTATTTGTTTCTTCATGTTGCTGTGGTGATGATAATGGGGATTTGGAGAGTAATGATCCAGCTTTTTCTGTTCCAATACCAATTTCGATATTGTAGCAAGTCTCTGCCAATACCCGATACCAACCAATACCAGTGCAAAGACTGAAACAGCATTTATTTGCTTTAAACTGATCCAAAGACGTCATGGAGCTGTTATTTATTTCTTATGTAACTACGGAACAATTTTGACTTTCTGGGTCAAATATAACCAGAAAATAGTCGTATTCCATCAATTTTTATATCCAGGCAGGATATCGAACCAATATTTGGAAGCAGATATACAAATCAGCCAATTTACCAGTATCGGATCGGTGTATCCCTAAGATTTATGAATCAAGATCCCAATTTCTTCCCATGAATTTGAGGAAAGTTTCTCCTGTACGGATGTATTGTATAAGCAGTTCTTTAGCTGTGCGCCGTCTCTATCTGATTCTGAAACGTTTTATTGTCTGGTGATCAGGAAGAGTTTGTTAGCTTGATAGTTGTGTGGTTCTCTTTATCACGACAACTAAACTTCACTCTTGTCTCTGAAAGTTGTGAAAAGTGCGAACAAACTCATCAAGATGAAACATTCGGATGCTCAGAATGCACAAGAGAAGAGTGGAATAACT
>KN499238.1:0-20585 GCA_000787155.1 Scartelaos histophorus | reverse complement strand
AGAGAGGCGAGGGAGAAGAGCATAAGAGAGGAAGAAGAAGGAAGAGAGAGAGAGAGAGGAAGGGAAGGGAAAAGAGAGGGAAAAAGAGGTGAGGGAGAAGAGCATAAGAGAAAAGGAAGGAGGAAGAGGAAGGAAGGGAGAGAGGAAGGGAGGGAAAAAGAGAGGCGAGGGAGGAAGAGAGTGTCTAAGCAGAGCCAATTCTTCACCGGCACAAGAGGGAGGAGAGGGACTTAGGAAGTGCTGTTTGACAGAGGCAGAGGCTGTGGACAATAAAGAACAGTTTACACTAAGACCAAAGGCGCCCGGTAAACCAGCTTTAACAAAACTTAAGAAAGTCCTTAAAAGTCGTTTGCGTTTTTAAGCAACTTTGGACATCTTAGCCATTGTATCCCTTGTTGTATATCCTAAAATAAATATTCTATTCTAGTCTCAGACATAGTTGTCACATAATTTGTCAATACATATTGCCAGAGGCCCATACAACTGCATTTTCGAAAAGGGAAATTATTTGTCTCAAGTTAAAAACAGTCTGAGACAAAATGCGACACAATCTGCACTGGTGAATATGTATGAATTAAGCAACATACTGAGATGATCAGAGCAGGAGGGAAAAGGTAGAGATGAACAGACAACAACCGAACCCATCTGGGCGAGCTAATATGACTAAAAAAACACACTGCCCACACACACACACACGCACGCACACATACATACAAACTTAGCAGTATTGGAAGTGTTTTGGTCTGATCATATTTTAAAACTAAGAGAAAAACTGCTGACAATTAACAATTTGTCCTTTCCGGAGGTGGAGGTTTTGTGAAAAAGAAGGTTGTTAAAAGGCCTGAATGAAGCCTCTATGTTACACTGAACAAGCAGAGTGGGACTTGGAGCAGTGCATCACCACTAAAAGCATGTCAGCACACACAAACAACAGAGCGTTCTAATTAACTGGCAGAACAGAGCAGAGACTGCAGCGCACATCAATGCCACGTTAACACCCCAAAGAGGTTTGTGCACCAAGATAGTTCAGCGCGGAGTTCAAAAAATGTCAGATAATGGTTTTGTGTCAAACTTGTGGGACTGTTTTGGATGCATTTGAACAGAAAGAACTGTACAGCAGAAATGTCCAGAGTGTCAAGACAGGAATATACAAGGAAAGTTTTTGGGAGAAAGTTTTTGTCAGCGGATCCAGTCGGGTTTTAAACGTATCTAATATTAACCATGTCAAACAATCACTGCGGGAACATCGTGGCATACGTTGAGGCGTGTAGATCTCAACCCACACGCTATAATATTTTTGCAAGACCCAAGTTAATACTCTGTAGCAATATTTAAAAGGCATTCTACCTGATTTATTACAAAACAGATCCATTTGAAACATTTTAAAGTTATTCCTCACTTTTTTAATGCATTCCTAGCATGCTAATGATTCACCATGATGTCTTAATGGCGGTAATGCTAACGACTAGCCTTACCAACAGTGCATCAGTCTTACTTAATGGTTCCATACAAATAATTAGATGAAGAAAGGGCTGCTTTAAAAGTCCTGCATTACGCAAAAATGACTCTGAACCACGTACGGAGATCGAACCCTCGTGAAAAGCATGAACTGAATTTATCTTGAAATGATCCAAATGATTCTAGCGAAGGTGGATGAAGTTTAAAAACATATTGAAGATTTTCCTGTATTACCTCATGGCATCACAAGTAATATCTTAATACGGACCCTTTAACACATCTGGACAGTGGCAAAACTATTTTACTTTTACATAAGACTTTTACATGGGTACACTCCTTTTAATATCAAATGGAAAACCTGAATCAACATGCAGATTAGTCAACGGAGACAGGAGATTCATTTTTATCCACGGGAGGCATCAGACAAATGGTAGGAAATAGAGAGGGCCCCACTAAAACAAGCTGAAGTATTTTTGGAAGCTGACAGTGTGAACATAACGGCGTACAAATGGCTGCTATTGGAAGTTGACAGCAGGAGCACGTCTGAGTCAGCAGCGGTTGCGAGGAGCCTTGGCCGAGGGTGAAGGCTGGTGGGCGCGTAATCCCCTTAGCCCTCCTTGTGCATGTCATTGGATTGCCTATAGGGTTATTGTGGCGCACATCATTTCCAACAGGAATAAATGACACTTCCCAGGTAGCGCTGAGTCAAACACTGCTCTTAAATGGCTTAAATGGTGCCTAACGACTAGATGCATTCACAGTTCATTTATTTCCACAGGATTAAACAGTGAGGCCGGCCAGCTGTAGAGACACTGCTACTAAACATCTTTCATGCTCATTAAAGAACTTAAAAGGCACATCTGGTGTTTTTTTTTTTTTTTTGCAGTAGTAGTACTAGTACTAGTAGTAGAAGACGAAGCAGGTGTTACCTCTATAGGGCTTAAACATTCATGCATTTCATAAAATTGCATTTATTTTTACTTCTGCACTATTTTCTGATCTAAATTATAATACCTGGAGTTGTGTTTAGTTTAATTTACACACAAATCCTGCATATTTAGGCGGATTTCTGAAAGCACCCTGTTCCACCTTGTGATGTCATGTGGTGATACAGGAAGTTTACAATTTGAATTTAAAATTTTTAATGAAGGATTACTCAAATAAACTAATTAAAAAAAAGGTTGTGATGTCATGGAGTGATACAGGAAGCACTTAACAATTTGAATTTAAATTTTTTAATGAAGGGTTACTCAAATAAACTAATTAAAAAAAAAGTCCAGATTTGTTTCTGAGGAGGTAAAAATATTCTAACATGATTAAAGTTCACAGGAGTCATGTAATATATTATGTAGTCATAGCAGCAGCAATAGGAATAGTAGTAGTAGCAGCAGAAGTAGCACAATACTATGTTCATACTCAATTGCATATTTTCCATGTGGGTGTGGGGTTTGTGTTTTGATGTATTAGACAGAATAATGAAGACTAGACAGACTTGTGACATTTAAAACAGTCAGAAGTGGCTGTGGTTCGGATACAGCGTAAAGTACAGTGGCTTTTGAATCCATTACATTCTCTCTGATGCTCCCATATACGTAACTAAAATGTACCAAACTTCCAATGACAAACCTTGGCTTTGTAGCAACTTTTAAATTGTTAAATCCACAAGGCATTAGACTTTAATGCCCTCGTCATTTTATTCATCAGAAGTGTTGGCTCATCATTAATATTTCACCAACATCTCCGCTGTCAATGTCAGAGAGTGGATGAAAATTTTCTCAATTAATACAGTTTTCCTGATGCCAAATGGCTGCCACAACTTCCGTGCAAGGATCTTCGAAATTGCGTCGTGAAAAATTAAACAGCAAATCACAGATACTTTGTGTGGAACATCTCGGCACCGTACCCTTGAAGAGACCGTTAAAGCCGAAGTACTGAGTAGAAATATATTTTAATTCCGCAAAAATAACCGCTTAGCTTCTTTTGACAGTGCATATAGGGATTTCAGGAGTCCGGGGAGATAAAAACGTGCTTCATCATCACACCGTCAAAGCTCAATTATCCTTGGGCGTCTAAGAGTAGATCCTGTCTCTCCACATTAACCTTGACCACCTCTCATCTAGATACAGGCGTTATCATGGCTTCTTAGAGACTCTGGTTTTAGCCTTATCAAGACGAGGGTTTTTTGTTCTGATCGCAACATATTTAATTGAATCTGTATCTGAGAGGTGAGTTTTTTTTGTGTACAATTTGATATTTTATACTAATCAACCTAGAATTAACCATCACAGGTACGCCAGTTCATTTCTGTTAATAATAAAATGAGACAAGGTGAGATTTTGAAAGTCAAAGTCTTCCTCAAAAACATACTTGGAGCTGTGTTTCTTTTCGTTCACACATGTTTGAGTAACCCTTTTTATTAAGCTGCCTGCAAAATGCTCTGTTCCACCTTAAGATGTCACAAAGGGGTTGTTTTCAAATTGACAGCTACCTTTTACCTTTAGTTCAGTATGAATAGGCAATTCCAGGGCTGAAATTATCCAAATGAATCTACTGAAGGTGTTTGAGGTTTAAAAACACACTGGAGGACTTACTGTATTACCACATGGCATCGCAATCTTTTCAGTTTGAGAAAATAACTCGTGCTAAATAAGCAGGGCTTGTGTGTTAAACATGTGCAAATGAAACAAAACACAACACCAGGTCATATCACAGAGATGTAAACTAAACTAAATGTTCTGCTGGTTTATTTCATGAGATCTTGTTCCATCCCTAATAATAATGTATTCGTATTGATATTTTTATTGACCGCCAACGGATAAACAAGCTTTTATTTGATTGACTGACAATAATTATAAATGCAATATGCCGTTGAGTGGTGCTAAATAATAATAATAAAGGTTGTATTTACAAAGTCACACTTCCTCCCACACATCTTCAAACATGATAAACACAAATGTCCACCGTGTATATAAGTATTCACACTTAGAGACTAATTTGTACACTGTTGTTTCTGAGACATCTGCATTTTTTCTTTGTTCTTTTTCTCCTTGATTGTGAAGTTACATCGTCAAAAACACATGTTTGAAATAAACATTTGTTATCATGGAATTAAAGGCACTATCATTGTTTTTTGACATGAAAAACAGATATATTTCATATGCAGTGATCTAAAGGTATTGTCACATACTTTACGCATGCCATGGCAAAAGGAAAATAAACAGGACAAACAGTTATTTGGTCAAATACGTTTCGCAGCTCATCCAAGCTGCTTCTTCAGTTCTGGTCAGAATGCTGGAAAACACAGTCTTATATCTGCTGCAGGGAGGAGCTAAATACATATGTAATTACATAGAAACTAACACATGTTTGTTTACAGTTTCTGTTTAATAGCTCAGCCTATTGTACTAGTCATAAGTGTGGGGACGTAATTAGCATAATAACACAGTCCTATAATGGGTGATTACACCTCTGGGTCTGGCTCGTCCTGTTGTTTTCCTAGTTTGTTTTGAATTAGGTTTGAGAAGCGAGTTATAGATGGGAGAAAGATGGTGTCTGAGGCCTCCATTTCTGTTTAAGGAAGGATTCTCTTTCTTAACAAAAATAGACTCTTTAACTCCCCTCTCAAACCAATTCTTTTCCCTGGCTAAGATGTGTACCTCACTGTCCTCAAACGAGTGAACGGCCGACTGTGGTCCACTGCTACTCTCTCGTCTGTGCTGGTACATCCTCTTGTTAAGTGGTTGTTTCATTTCTCTAATGTAGCGCTCACACTTTACACATGCCAGTTATCATAATTATGCACGGTGATGACTTTATAAGTGATTTTCACAACTTTCAGAAGCCAAAAAGGAGGTAATGCTAACAATAACCAACTTCCTAATTGCGCATTTCCTGTTTCTTAAACAATAAAACTCTTATAATTAGAGTCGATACAGACAGTACACAGACAGTTGACTTATTTGACCATGAGATCTGCTTATACATATCTACTAAAATATCGCTCAAGTACATGGAAAAAAAACAAACAAACATATATTTCATTATTAGCGCATTGTGTTGTCAAGTGGTGCTATTGCTAAATATAAGGATTACATATAGAGAGTTATTGTAGGGTTGCTGGATGCTGCATTGTATTGAAATTATTGTACATTGTATTATTGTCTGGCAGTTATATCACTCATTTTATTTCACTTTATTCTGTCTAGACTGTTGCCATTTACCTCTACCCGAAGTCTCTGTGAGTTTGGGTTAAGCGGACGGGCACATAAACATTAAATCCTCATCATAATTATCAATAGCATGACTTTTGCTTTTTAAAATGCAATTAGCTCACAAAAGCATGCTGATCCCAATGGTCAGTAATAGCAGCAAAGTAGCAAAGTGACCTCTTGTCTATCTAAAATCTTGTGTAACAGAGCAATAATCTACTGAAAGACTATTATAATGAGAAGCAATTCAATACAAGCCAGGATTCTTGGAGCCGGTTTCCATGAGCACACAGGCTTTCTCATCAGCAGCTCATTCTTCAGTCTGATTTCCACTTTTTTTACGAATGCAGTTCTGGAAATGGGATATATGGAAGATAATATGGTGGAAAATGATATGCACATCTCACAAATAATATAGGGTGGTCAAATAGTAGAAATATAGCTAGTAGTAGCGGTGGTAGTAGTAGCAGTAGTAGAAGCAGTAGTAGTAGATAGTATTGCTAATAGGAGATATTAGCAATAGTAGTAGTAGTATTAGTTGCAAGTATCAGTAATAGTAATGCAATTAGTACCAGAAGTGAAAGAAGTAATAGCAGCAGTAGAAGTAGCAGTAGAAGTAGCAGTAGTAGTAGTAGAAGTAGTAGTAACAGCCATAGTAGTAAATGTAGTAGCCTTAGTAGTAGTAGTCATAGCAGTAGTAGTAGTAGTTGCTGTAGCAGTAGTGGCAGTAAAAGTAGTGGTAGTAGTAGTAGTAGTAGTAGTAGTAGTAGTAGTAATAGTAGATATCTAGCAATAGTAGTATTAGTAGCCATATTAGTAGGAATAGTCATAGCAGTAGTAGCTGTAGCAATAGTGGCAGTAGTAGTAGTCGTAGTAGTAGTAGTAGTAGTAGTAGTAGTACTAGTAGTAGTAGTAGTAGTAGTAGTAGTAGTAGTAGTAGTAGCAGTAGTACAATACTTTATGGCTCATGGGGTAATCAAAGTGCAATATGTTAACTTCTCAACAATTCCCATTTTTCCCAACGGATTAAGTGTCTTGCCTAAAATTACAACAGCAGATGGGAATCAAACCAGCACACTCCAAATTGTGGGTGGGTGCTCTACCAACGGAGCCACTGCCACCACAAAAAGCAAGGCATTGTATCAGATTTCAAACTCCCCACTTATTCAGAACTGGGTTGTTTATAAAAAAATAAATAATTTAAAAAAGTCTAAATAAGCCAAATGTTGCTGCACGGAAAAAACAAACTCTTTCCACTTCCCCTACTTTGCCTTCACACAAAACGGATCACAAATTGACCTAATCCTTTAGCTTCCCAATTAAGAGGCAGCAATCCAATGGTCCCACAAAGTAATTACAGGAACATAATGATTTTACCCAATAGTCTATGGCCTTTTCACAGCACGGAGCGTCAATAAGGCTGCACTTCCACCCATACAAACAGAGCGCACACACACACACACACACACACACACACACACACACAGTGGACCCACAGTGGACACGTGGGCACATCCCGGCTCCTTATCTTGATCTATGTAAGTACATGGCCTTATTGGCACCGCAGTCTGGATGGAGAAGTGCTGTGTCAGGAGATTAGTGAACCCCCGGACGATGGAAGACGACTGAGGAGCAAAGGCCACAAACAACAGAGGAGCGGGAAAATAAAGAAATAAAAAGATAGAGAAAAATTTGGAGAGATATGAGAGCGGCTGCGTTCCCCTAGTGCTGGCGTGTGCATGTGCAGAACCTCCCAAGGAACCTTTGGCAAGCAATTATTTCTAGTTGTCGCAAATTTTCAACACATTTCAATTTATTTATTAATAATCTCATCTTAATTTACCATCCACTGAGAGGCAAAAATACACGCAAAAATATACATCTCTATAAAGGAGTTAATTTGAGCTTTATTTGAAGACAGTCTAAGTTGATTTAGCTTTAACAACATGCGAGCTGATTTGTGCCGTTAATCAACTCTTTTACACATATAATTACACTCACAAGGCAGCTACAATTAGCCATCGGTTTTTCAGTTGTTACTCTTGAACACATAAATAGGGTCATGAACACTCATATTGATCGCACGTGCCTGAAAATGCGCAGTATAAAACTATTTAGTATTTTTTTCTTGGGTTTAAGATCATAAAACTGTTTTTGCTAATGTGTGCACTCTGCCTCTACTGTAAGAATAAGAACATGCTACTATATAAACATACATGTAAAATATCTCTAGTGTGATGTCACTACAAAGTATTAATAGTCAAAATTCACTATTTTTATTCTATTTCACCAAGAACAAAAAATATGTCTGTTCAGTGATGTATTTTAGAGTAACAGTGGTATTTGGATATATTTTTATTATATTTTTCATTTAATGCTTTGCAGAATAAGATTGTGTGGTGTCTGAGGCTATACCTTAAATCAGCGGTCCCCAACCCCCGGGCCATTTGGTACCGGGCCGCACAGAAAGAATAAATAACTTTATTTATTTAAGAATCTGAAAGATATTTTATTTTGAAAAATGACCCGATTCTCTGTTACATCCGTCTATGTCACGCAGGTCAAGGCGCTCTTCTCGTTCATGTGATAGGTCACCGCTAAAATAAAACCCAGGAGCAGCAAAATGAGTAAAAAACAAACATCTTTGCAAAGGGGAAAAGGCCGAGCCAGGAGACAGAAGAAGCCTACGACGGGGAAAAGGCCCAGCCAGGAGACAGAAGAGGAGCCTACGACTTCCAAGAAAAAGAAAGCGACATTTAATAGACAATATCAGGAGTCCTACTTAAAATACGGATTTATCCCAACAGGAGATTCCCAAAACTGCTTCACCACTTGGAATGCAGGTCATATCATATTATTTTGTGATATTTATCCGCCACACCTTAAACGCCGGTCCCTGAAAATATTGTCTGACATTAAACCGGTCTGTGGGGCAAAAAAGGTTGGGGACCGCTGCCTTAAATGGTGAAAATACTAAAGGTACAGATGTTGTTTCTGGTGTATCTTCAGAATGTCGAGATGGGGCCTTATGTTTAATAAGGCGCCGAGATTTAAGGGCCATTTGGGGTCCTGGCACGACCTGGCTCTGAAGAAGTTCATTTATAGTCCACATGGCAGAAGTGCACGTTCACCACATGTTCACCCGTACTGTTCTGGGGGAGGTGTCCATTAACATACAGCTCCTTTAAAAAGAGAGCAATCCTTTGTTCTTGGTTCTTCTATTGGGCTTGAGGATCCCAGGCGTTGCATTGTCTGTATTGGCTTTAACTCTGATATGTAATAAACGATTACTTATTGAGAGCTGTTGTTTTATTTACTCGTAACCATCCATCAACACCGAAGAAGAGGCGGCGGAAAAAGACAGAAAGTGAGATTGGCTTTAACTCTGATATGTAATAAATTATTACTTATTGAGAGCTGTTTTTTTATTTACTCCTAACCATCAACACTGAAGAAGAGGCGGTGGAAAAAGACATAATGTGAATGGCAAATTGTGTCTAATTTGACCACATTTGCACTTTTGTGTGTTTTTGTTTGTTAAAGGTGCATGTGGAACCTTTCTGGTGCTTGTCTCTATTATTACTGTTTTTATTTCTCAAAACTACCACAAAAACATGGATTATTGTCCACTTCTCTGCAGATCTGACCTGTGATGTGGTCTCCTTGTCTCCATGGAGATAGTTGAATTAAATGCCTTATTGTAGATCATTTCAGGGAAAAAAAAACATGGAGTCAAAATGGTGCACCTTTAAAGGGAATTTCACAATAGAGTTTGGTATAATGCGTTAATTATTGAGTTAATTATTGTAACATTCAAAGTAGCTTCCTGTTGTCAGAGTCTAGGTTATATTACAGTTTAATCTGATGTTCCTCCTACATTTGCACTAGACTTGTCTGAAGAGCATGTCACCACATTTTATGCTTTGGGGAATAAATTAGCTGCACAAATTTCCTGCAGAAAGCAAAGTCGCTTTAAATTACTGCCTGCGCCGTATTGGAAGTGACAACCACAATAAAACAACAGACACTTTCAACTCTTTTACCTCGTGATTTCACTTCACTTATACAGCTTTCATTTATACATGTTGAGAAACTCCATTTTTCTATGTAGGACAACACTTTTTTTGATCTTAGCGTTTAAAAATATGAAGGAAAATACTTAAATACTGGTTGGACAGGCTCTATGTGCATCATGTACAAACACAGGCGCGTGTACTTCATAGAAACATCACATTTGATTTTCATAGTTATCCTGGTTTTGGAGCCCACTGGAGGAGAACAAAGACTCTGAATGGGAAGGTTTGAACAGCACGGCTCATGTGGATGTCTTCAGGGAGCTGATAAAGGAGAAATCACTGTCTGTAGAAACTATACTGTACTGCAGCTGTCCTGTCAGGCTGGTGCTTTTAATAGTGTTGAACAGGGAGTAAAAAAGAGAGTTATTTTATCCGCTAATCACAGAGCAAATCTTGGACATGGATAAGTGGAGAAAATGAACCTTGGGATGTTTTTTTGATTCTAGTTCAGCGTTCAATCACGCCACAGAGTTTTCACCTTTGGTCCGACAATACCAAAGTTATTGTCTATAATTTCAACAAATGAGCGACTGATAATGTGCATCTGCAGGGAGCACTCGTCCTGTAAAAAGAACAAACTGCGTTCCTTAATTGGTTAAAAATTCTGTTAAATATCAAAACTAGAGACTATAAAAATAGTCTCTATGGAGATATCTAGGTGAGGCGATAAAGCTATAAAAAAAAAAAAAAAAATCACAGAAACCACCAATTAACACCAAAGCAGTAACAGCGCCCCATGTAGGCACGTGTGGGTATCACTCTTTATTTTACTTGTTTGGACGGTCTACATCAGCAGTGTAACATGCATGTCCTATAGGTGTCATTACTAGCCAGGCTGGCGCCACCTAGCGCCTCCGCTCAATTTCATTTTACTCCAGCTACTAGGTCAGGGAACGACTAAACAGGGACGGTCCGCTTGCGAGCGAAAAATGTCCGTCCAATCAGCGAACAGAGACGAGGCCGTGACGTCTAACGTAAGCGTCCATCCGGGTCTGTTTGTAGTTTTGTAGCCAAGCTAAACATGGAGGTTCATCAAGATGTACAGTCTGTGTTAGCGATAATTCCCGAAACTACATTCCCGGACTACACTGACTGTTTGGGCGCATTACACACGTCACGTCCGGTTACGAGCAGAAATCAGCGATTGGTTAAAGCAAAAAAGAACCCACCCACTGTGGAGCGAATGAATCAGACGGTTTCCACGGAGTGAAAGAAACACGGAGTGAAACCGTCTGATGCATCAGGCTATGTCGTTACACTACGCCGCTCAAATTATTATATTATACTCGCTCAAATTATAAAGTACAATAATAAATAAATGTTGTCAAAATAAACTTCCTAAACTTCCAAAATACTTTCTCTAAAACCACTAGAGTTGGAATGACTTGTGATGGACTACGGAAAGTTTGCAGTCATGGAGGATGAATATACACTTAATTTTTTACACACTTTAACTTTACAAGAACAACTTATGAAGTGGTGCAGACAATGACGTTAAATACGGCTTGTTATCGCTGCAAAACATCATCTCTCTCTTGTCGAATTTGGTGCTGCGATTTTAAAAACATAATTCATCATAATTCGTCCAATCAATTCATTTCAATTCATCATAATTCACCCAATCAACACCGAATCTCCAATATAAAGCGATATAAAAGTGTTTAAATGTGAGAATATACAGTGTCACAGGAGCCGCTCCGCTGCCCGTGGTGTAAAACAATGCTTTTAAAAATACGTGCGGATGCGGCTTTGCAAACATTATGTGTCGCTAATGCTTATGGTATAAATTTGCATGTCTGTCAAGGTGTTTCGAAACAATATGTAAAAGCACCTGTAACATAGCTGACAGTACTTTTAATGCAATACTGAAGCGTTTGAGGTAAAGCAGCAACACTGAGACAAGCAGGTGGCAGAACATTTACCATAAAAAAGTTATACCATTTTAGAAAGTCACATGCAACACCTGGAATAGCTTCTGTTTCAAGCTCTTCATATTGTATTTCATCTCAAATAGTTCTCTGATTAGTGCCCGTCTGTGACACTGATAGGAGAATAAACAATGCATCGGCAGCAGTTTAAAATCCAACATATTCAAATCGTATCATTTGCGAGCTGAGTGGATGAATTGTTTGGTCTAAGTGGTGGAAAATTGATAGGACAATATGCGGCTTAGGTGACACCTGAACAACCCTATTCAAGTGTCTCCACGGCATTAGAGATACACAATCACCGGCGGCATCGGCGAAGACATGCGTGATTAAACCGAAAGAATGACATTTTAAAATGAAAGTGATGACGTCAAGGTGCAACACTGGTCTGATTATTTGTTAGCGGGGCGTTGAATTACGATATTATTTCGCAGGGTTGAGCCAGGGTTGGAAATAGACATCACGCTGGCAGCTCTGCGGATCAGCCTGCTAATATCACACGGCTAAATTACTAGTTATATTGTAGGTGCATTAGTTGAAGGCAATAATGATTCGGGTAAATCAGCAGGAGAGCGTCAAAGTTCAAACCAGGCAGAGAATAGCAATACAAAATCACTAAAATCAATGCAAGTGTACACATGTAGTCGTATATGGTGAATTCTTTGTACTTGAACATTCACTGTAGTACATAGAGACTAGCACACACATTTTCTAATAGCTGGTTGTGCTCATAATGTGACCTCTGGTATGTTTCTAATTGTTATCAGTGATGAAAATTCATATTACTCTATTTTCTGATCTATTTCATAATGTCTCCTTCCTGGAGCTGTGTTTCATTCACACGTTTGACACAGAAACTGCAGATTTAGGCTGAATTCTTCACACAAACAGAAAACACCGTTCCACTTTGTGAGTGACGTGGTAATATAAGGTGCTCAATCTCCACCGAACTGAATGTAAAAGGTAAATGTTGATTTCATGACATCACAAAGTAAGGTAACGACATTATAACATGGCTTAACGCTCACAAACTTTACGTAATATATTGTTTAACACGGTCGTACTGATAAAATAAGTACCCCCCTTCTCCTTATCCTAACCTTTACTACCATAACTACATGTCATTCCATATTTTACACTAACAAATCCTGTAAAATAGTTTGACCAAATATTGTTGGCTCAAAACAAAAACTCTCAGCACTGAATTTATATTTACAGGCAGATTCATTCTTCACCACTAAATGTACATTGGCATCATAAATTAGTGGGTGGATTTATGGCTGGACAAAGATTTCATTGCTCTACCTTTTTAGAAATGGATGAATATTAATTATTGAACAAATCCAGTATATAGCATTTCTAGCCATTGCATTCATATTGTTACTAATATTAAAATGCATTTACAGACTTTATAATGCAAGCGGGATCCTACATTTTTTTTCCCATTTAAAAATTATTATTACACTTCGAGACTTGCCCCAGTCCCCTGTACTACTGGGTCTTTACTGAGGTGTTTAATTTTCAACTGTCTTTTTCCACCTGATAAGTGATTGATTGGTGAGAAATATGAAACTCCTTAGACGAAAAGTTTCTCTGCAAGAGTAAAACTTGGCGATTATTCTCTCGGATTGGATCAACATATTTAATTGCGACGTTTTAAAAAAGGCTTATTTCACTGACCATAAACAGTAGGTAATTCACTATAGGTATACAATTTCACATCTCACTAGTGGATAGTTTTAGTAATTGCACAAGAGCTTATTTGATCTAAGGGGTCTCAGAATGATGAAAAATGAATATAGCAACTGACAATTTAAATATAAGTAATGCAATTGTAATATTATCTTTTTAACAGTGACAAGAACCCAAAATGGTGCCTGAACCATAATGTTAAATCATAGCCTGCCTGCCATGACCTGCTGACCTCCATGTTACAAACAGGAACGTAACCAAGGGGTGCTTCCAGTTCCAGTGTTTCCCATTGACTTTTGTCAGCTTTTCAGGAGGCAATGAAAGCAAGAGTCCAGAAGTCCAGATGCAACTTAATATATTGATTTGGTTTAGGCAGAAAACACAGGTTCACCTCTGGGGACTGTCCACTCACATCTCTGCAGCCCCCTGCTGCACACACACACATATATACTGTCATTTTGGCAGACATCAGCTTTCTTTACATGACTTGGATTCCATATTTGGTATGGTTTACATCTTGGATTTAAATAACATAACACTCCAGTCTCCCTTGTGTCAGCTTTTCACTGAAGTCATTTCTGCAGCCACCCCGTCTCTGCAGCCGCCCCGTCTCTGCAGCTCAAAAAGTGTACAGATAGTTATGTTGCATACAGGAGCTTGAACATAAATAGCATGAACAAACCAGTCCTTGAACTGTACACTAATGGAGCAGCATTCTCTGGACAGCTGCATTCTGCTCTAAACACAAACATCCTAAGTTTCACTTATGTCAGCTTTAAGGTGACGTAAGCAGGCTGCATGTATTTTTAACCCCTGCCTCTGCATGTCTGTGTCGCTCTTAATCCTGGCTCTTTGTCTAAGAACACACAGATTATGATATTAGGCAGACTCTTTCGAAGAACACAGATTATAAAGATATTAACAGGAAATCATTGCTCACACTTTGCACTGAAAAACTGTCTCCCCTCTCTCTGCTGCTCTGGGCCATGTCATTCTGGTCTTAAAATGTTAATATGAACCCACTCTACATGATCTTGGTGTTTTTATTTTGCTGTTTTGTCAGTAAATCAATTCCCTTTCCTAATATCAAACTTGGCTCCAAATTCCCTCCCATAACCTCAAGCCTCGATGAGCTTCATTTGACTGGAACCAACGTCACACTCCTTTAGCCCACTTCTTCACACAGTCTATGGTTGAAACCCCTGAATAGGCTGATTTGTTTGCATGTCTGTATTATTTCAGCTGTTATCAAAATCAGGACACGAGGGATATTTATTTTAAAGAAAAGTTCTGACAGTCTAATACACCACTGCAGTGTTTGTAGACACATTAGTCCTTAATTATGTTCTTATCACATTCATTATACATTAGCTGCGGTTTGGACTTTCTATTTGTGGACAGTTAGATTATTTATGCAGGCTATATAAACAAAAGTCTGAATCAAAGAGTAAAAATCGGAGAAAAACAAGTTATCCTTGGTCAACAACACAATGTTTATTTTCGGATG
The DNA here is from genome assembly GCA_000787155.1 of Scartelaos histophorus. Taxonomy (NCBI): domain Eukaryota; kingdom Metazoa; phylum Chordata; class Actinopteri; order Gobiiformes; family Gobiidae; genus Scartelaos; species Scartelaos histophorus. The sequence goes on along the minus strand of KN499238.1, from coordinate 5,716 downwards.
CGTATGAAACTAAGATGATTCATTGAGTCTGTTTTATAACCCCAAAGCATCCCATTAATATTTCCCCCAAGTTGCTTTTATGTATTTGCAGCTGTGATAAATGACAGAGAATATCATCCATCTTGGAACTGTAGAGGTCACAGTAACTTAAAGGACAATGTGGTGTGTCTATTTTTATTTTTTTTTATAGTGCAATGTATGTGCAAAGTGTGTGTTAAATAGTTAGAGATGCTGTTGTCATAGAATAGCAGCCACTTCTCAAAACGTCCTGTGGCAGATGTGATTAACGGTACTAGGAATCTACTGATACAATACCAGTATCGGGTATCAGCGCTGTACTGAAATTTTTATGGATCAGGAATCAGCTTGCAAGATATCACCCACTTAGATACACACTGGTATAATGAGGCAATTTACAGGATAATGTTGGCCCAAAATGTCTCATAATAAAACTGATATTTTTACAAAGCTGTTTTGTAGTTACTTAAAATTATCAATAACTGTTACAAAACATGATGAATAATTTTTTACCATATGCTGTTTGTGTTTAAAGGAAATGCATCATATTTTCAGTCTCTGGGATCAGCTGATATCGGGTATTGGAAAATGTGTGCTGTACAACAATATATATTACAAACAACATATTCTCTATGTAAAACAACTATATGTCATGTGAAATCACCACTTCATGTGAATGTTGGAACTCTTTACCACCACTGGAATATGGACTATACAGCATAATCTGTGTGTCTTGTCTAATTTATGTCATAATTTGAATTTATTAAAATAATTTTTGCTGTTTGTTATTATTTTGTACTATGTCAGCTACTGCGTCCAAATAATAATAATAATACCGTATTTTTCGGGCTATAAAGCGCACCGGATTATAAGGCGCAGTATCAAATAATATGTCAGTTGTGTCATTGTCCACACATAAGGAGCATTAGATTATAAGGCACAATAAGAGAAACAAAACGCGTGTCGGACAAATCGAACTTTATTCTGGTCATTTACAATAACTCTCAGTTGTAGCTAACACAAAAATACAAGTTTAACAGTTGGGTGATTTGGGCATCAAACATGCCCAGATCCCTCTCAACATTGTTCAGTTTTAACACAAAAATACAAAACCTGAAATCTGCATGGTGCATGTCTCTTAACAGGTGCATTTTGGGTCCTTGTGCAGCACACGGCAGAACTACCGGTATGTTGCACAGTCGCCCTATATGTCGCCAACATATTACTCCTCCTGACTCGCCCACTAATACGTTATTAGCCGTAATGTTACAACATAAAATCGGTTGGAGGTTAAACACAACCAAAGGCGCACTGGATTATAAGGCGCACTGTTGATTTTTGAGTAAACGTAATGATTTTAGATGCGCCTTATAGTCTGAAAAATACGGTAATTAATATACAGTTTGTCTAAGACTATGGTGCATTAGCCACAGACAAGTATAGAGTGGATGGCGTACAGCTGAGCAGCCTGTCAATCCTGCAGTACTCTACAAATCGGAGCTATTATTACTCCACCATGTGCACTGTTGGTTGGTGCAAATGAAAATAGTGACTCACTGTGTTCTGCCCTCTATTAATGAACGGATGCCAGAGTGAAGTTGTCATTTTGTGTAATCTTTGTACTAACTAAAAAAAAAACTAAACAAAAAACAGTTGTTGGGGGGAGGGGGCTCACACGGTGCAGTAACAAAGCCAAGAACATGAATACACAACCCATTTGAAAATGCTAATGAGATCCTCAAATTAACAAGTACACCTAGCAATTAACGTCAGCCATCAGAACCCTCGTGCAGGTGCAGTGCCTCAACACCTGCCGTATTTGCATATCACTTTTACTATTAAAAATATGTGGAAATGTCAAAACTTCACACTGCATAACAAATACAAACATAGAACTTTGCCTCCTTAATTGAACATGGCTCAAACATTAAATACATGCGTTCTGAATTGAATAAGAAAGTACTTTTTCAGGGTACTTTGCTGTAGTAATAACACCTTTAATTTAATAAATGGATGTTTAAGCAGCTTTAAAGTCACTTCACGGTAGAGCAGGTCTGATTAAGAAAAGATAAGCTAGTTTTTTTTCTTACTTGTGCAACTTAAAATGCAGAGGAAATTAGAAAATGGTTCTTTTTCCAGTTTCTAGTCTTGTTCTGTTTGTGTGGAGCTCTCCTCTGAAGCCCCCTGTGCACGGCCTTAAACGTCAAGCACAAAGTGAATGGAAATGACTCTCTATAAAGGCGCGTTTGAAGGAGGAGCACACGCACAATAAAAAGCCCTGAACCATCTCTATCAGGTTGATCAAAAGTGACAGCTCTGTATTGCATTTGACTATATACTCCACTGGCCCCACAGCTAGAGCGTAGATATAAGAGAATAGCGGCCTCCTGCTTCAATCCTTCTATAAAGACAATGCGAGCGCAGGGAGGTGGAGAGGGGAGGGTGAGGATGATCTGATGTGGCAGTAATTTTCCCCTGTGGCCGCGTTTAGCACGTTTCATTCAATAATGCTGAGTCTTTCTGGGGACACCGCTGGACACGTCAGCCATTTGCAGGGCAACTCAGGGGATTATCAAAGCTCCAGGCTGGCGGTGTTTGGGCTAGACAGAGAAATGTAGAAGAAAGAGGAGAAGAAGAAGAGGAGGAGAGAGGGAGCGGGTCTGATATGTGAGGAGATGGATGAGATAAGACCAGGGAAATGTGAGGGGGGGATGCAGCACGCTTGTTTTGTTCTTGTTTGTTGTTCTGTCAGTGAGATATAATTTGGTGAGATACATATATTTTTTATTTGTTGTTTTTTCTTATGTGTTTTATGTGGTGTCCTCTTTCTTACTTAAAGGTGTTGTGCAGCTGTTCTGGTGGAAGATCTGCCCCCATCTTGTCTCCATCGAGATGTTATTGCTTTGCCTGAAAGATTTCACAGAATTTCACAGAATGACATTTAATTGATCTATTTCCATGGAGACATCCGAGGTTACAGGTCAGATCTATAGATCCATTTTACACAAATGTTAAAAGTCAACTGTGGCTCAGTTGTTAGAGCAGTGGCCCCCAAGCCAAAGGTTGAAGGAATGATTCCTCCTCAGATGAAGTTTTACTAAAGTTTCGTGTTTTGCCTTAGACAAGACACTTCACTCACATCGTCTAGTATGAATTCGGTGAACATGTGAGTGTTGGTGGTGGGAGCTTCCATCAGTGGGCTCCAGGGCAGCTGTGGCTACAATAGTAGCTTGGCCCCACCTGATATGGAGTGAATGAATAATGACAACAGTGTGGTGTTTGAGGGGCTTAGATGAGCCTGTAAATAACATTGAGTGTGAAGAATTATTATTTTTATTATTATTATGATAATAGGATTCAATGAGCCTTTTTCTGTCAAAATATTTCATTTTAATTGAACACGTCTGGCCAGATTTTTACAGCTTTATAACTTAAAAAACGTTATAAGTAACAGTTTCCTTTCTTTTTTGTACCAGCACATATCCATGAAGTCTTACGTTTCTTGAATCTTAAAATAAAACCAAATTACTGATGGTAAAGTGATAGCTGCAGCAGCCCTGATACAGAGATAACTAAAACTGCAGCTGTGTGAGCGAAGATGAGACAGGATCGGGAGATAGGAACCCAGATGTGTGGAAAAGCAGCCAGGATTTATTCAGGTGCTACCCATGCACAACATCAGCGGAGATTTAGAGCCCTCATCTGTACTCCCTCCTCATGTTAATGGAAAGGCATCACTCACAAGGAGACGGATAAATACATACATCACTGTGAGGAGAGGGGAGGACAGAGGGAGGGAGGGGGGAGAGGAAGAGAAACTCAGAGTAGAGATGGAGGAGAGGAAGGAGGGAGGGGGCAGCAAGACTTTAAGCTTCACAAAATATGACCCTGGTTCACCTTCTGAATGTATTTAATTTCCTTAAACTCATGTTAACGGTGCAGTAACTTTTTTCCTGGTGGTAATGGTCTGCTAAGGGCTTGTCTCCATGGAGATGATCTTAGTTAAAGCTGCATTACCCGAGTTTCAACACAGCTTTAGAAATGCCAAAACACAGTCAATCGGAGCACAGCACTCGGCACATTTGGTTTGTAATATTTATTAGATGTAGAAGGGTCTGATTTTGAAGTACTGTGTTTACCATATGCTATGTAGGGGAAAACAGACATTTTCATTTTCAAGACGATAGGCAGCTATAAATATAACTATCCTGCACTTATCGGGCTACCAATTCTGTCTGTAAAGTGTGTCACCAAATACACGGCTGGGCTTTGTTAGGAAAGTGCATGTTTAATACCCAATACCCAAATAAAGGGCTTGTGAAATGTGCACTGTCAAACACAAATTCTAAACAATAGCCACTTCCTGCGAGCACATTTTTACAAGGTTTCGGCAAGACTGCTGCTCTTGAACTAAGGTGTTCCCATTAACCCACTGAACTTATCATTACACCATCGAAAACTAGCGAGTTAGAAAATAACCGTGTTTATTGGTTGTCATGGCGCCTGCGAGTGGGTGGATACACAAGGAAGTGAGTGTCCTTGAGGAGATGGGCTGGGAAACAGAACATGGTCAAGAACGGTAGTTTGAGCAGAAATGAGATCAAATCGGTCGAAATGACTCATTGAATGTCAGCGTTTCCAGGAGTAATGAAAAATATAAAAAGATAGCTGGGTTTTAGGGTTTAGCATATTAAAAATACAAATCTTAACACTGTATTTTTTTATTTGCGAGTCCGTTATCTGCTTCTTTCTATGGACATTGCTCTACCTGGAATGTTCCACAGTATTACATTAAACAGCTCTGCCTTACATTTATATAAGTATAGATGGTTTTATTGCTCAAAAATAACTAGGAAAACAGGCATTCTGACTGTGAGGATTGCCTCTCCACAGATCCGACCTGTAACTTGGTCTGGTTTGCTTTCTGTGAAGATAGAAAGGTTTAATACCATAAGGTGAAACATTCCAGACAAAGCAATAAATTCTCCAAGGAGAAATGTGCTCGACTGTACAAATGTTACTGGCATTGCTCTGTCAATGACAAACTTTTACTGAAATATTTGAATAGATTATTTGGGGAATGTAGAGTACAGTAAATGTCTTAAGTGGACACTGTAAAAGCACTTATCCGGCGCAGAAGTGTGCTGTGTTAAACTGTGAGCTGTGCCGCTCTTTTGGCCCATTAAACAGATAGCGGTCATAAAAGCAGCAGGTCAGGCACATAAATACGCAGTGACCCTGAGCGGCCACTGGGGACACGGTGCACAGACGACAGGCCTGGCTGCCTCTCACTGTCCCCCAACATCAATTACACTCAGGTGGACATTTGTCATTTAAATGGGCTCTGTGATGGCTGCCTATTGGTAAAGCTATTTGGGAGGGGGTGATAAGTTAATCGACATTTGTTTATGGGAAACAATATGTGCTACCATAAAGGCGCATTGTGAAGCAGTTATTTGGGTGATTTCACTCATACAAAGAATAACTAGGTTCAGTAGGTCCGGATATGAAGCTCAATAGGAATGTAACAGAAATACTTTTGACAAATTATGATTACAGAGGAATTTTTTATTAAACACTAATCTTAAATCAATTTCAATGTATTGTTAATAGCTTTCGGCCTTGGTGTTTCAGCTGTGTTTCTTTTGCGACAATGTTCTAGTCAGATTCCATATATATATATATATCTATATATATA
>JACN01073594.1:0-22132 GCA_000787155.1 Scartelaos histophorus | reverse complement strand
CCCCGGATAAGCAGAAGAAGATGGATGTGGCCACAGGTTTGTGAAGACTGATCAGTGGTTGAACAGAAGTTTTTCACACTCTGTGCTCCGATTCCAGATCCTTCTGGATACAGCCTGGATGTAGAAGGGACTGGCTGCTCATAGGAACTGTAAGGAGCCTGAAAAACTGGTCTCCAGTTATTTAACATGCAGGACACAATGCACATTTCCTCATTCTCAGTATTGGTGGTTTTCAGATTGCAGAATGTGATGATGTCCGTCTCCCAGATGGGGGCAAGACACAGTTTTCCATACTGATTACATTATACTGCAACATGAAATATCCCAAAACTAAAGTCACAAATGTTGAACCTAATGATTTCTGCTAGTTCCTAGTTTCCATTAATCTCTGGTATTACAACAAAAAGCTGCATGTTTACAATATTCATCTGTATTAAATATGATTGGTCCACAGAATGTTGTGATGTCATCAGATTTCCCTCGCTGAGCTGCAGAGGCTGCACTAGCACTGACTCAGGACTGTCTGCAGGAGCTGGGCTTTAGCGAGTCACCGTTCTGATCAGACAGAGGTATTTTAGGTTTAAAACAAGTAAAATTCAAAAACTTGATCATTGTGTTAGAATAAATCAGCGCTACAGTTGATCAGTAAATGCTCCATTTGACTTGTACATATGTACCTCATATCTGGAGACAGATATGAGATAAAAATCTTACATACAGATCCATAAAAATAAATGTTGAATTTGTGTCACTGTCACAGAATTGGGAGATGGTGTATTTGTTCATTAGACATTTAAAGGCCTGTTTAAATGGTTCACCAGGCTGAATAAGAGAGAGCAGGATGATTCTGCAGTGAGCTGTATGTTTAGCGCCCTCTTGTGGAGACCTGCAGTAGTGCATGTCTGTGTTGGATCCATAGCAAAAGAAAATTCTGTCAACTGGACAAAAGTTTTTGATTGAAAATGTATCACAGCTCATCCAATCTGCTTCTTCAGTTGTGGTCAGACGCTGCTGGACACTGTGTTATATCTGCCTGAAGGGAGGAGCGAACTACACTGCTCTTTACTCTGAAACTAACACATCTACTTGTTTACGTCCAGAACTGTAGAAGTTTCAATGAGCTGCGAAACGTCTTTGATCTAAATCTTTAGTTCAGTTGACAGAGTTGATTTTTTTCTTTTCCTACGCAGTAGTGATTGGGCTAAAATCTGAGCTGAAGTTGCCCCCTGCTGGCCAAACAGTACATTACCAGTGAGTCCTCCCTGCCTGACTTTATCCCCACTTTTGACTGTGATATAATATATTTTTATTCTTACATAGTAGTGTGCGTGACTGTCCAAAAAGAAACACATTTGATGTTAAATTGTACCCTGTAAACTTTATTTTTCTAATTTATTACAGGTCAAGCCCAGGTTTGAGGGGTATTTTTTAGCAGACAAAGGAGTATTTATTTAGAGCAACTGTATGTTTCAAAGAGAAACGAGTTTGTGAAGAGACTTCAGACACATCATCTGGAAAACAACACAGAAGCACAATAATGTTCAATAATACTATAATTTCAGTACAGTATAATTGACCTTCAGTAATGCATTGGTCTTACATAGCACTTTTCCTGATGGAAACATTAAGTCTCTTTACAATTTTGTGCAGTTTTCATTTATTCCATTCTGGTGTAAGCTGTAGGTGAGGCTGTTGATCTGTGCCATCAGCCTCTCTGACCACCACCAGTATGCTCTGTGTACACAACAGCAGTATCCACTAGAGCCACTGATGACCCACTCACGTCTGGTGTTCTTCTAGTCAGTGTAGTTTGACCTCTGGGTCCACCGTGTGGACAGCTGTGGTCAGTGCAGCGTCACATGTGTCTGTAGTGAGGCCTGCAAACAGCACAACTGGGCAGCAGTGAATATGAGAGAAAAATGAACATGAGAGAATTCTGAGTGACTTTATATGAGAGGAGTCTAAATGTGTGTGTGTGTGTGTGTGTGTGTGTGTGTGTGTGTGTGTGTGTGTGTGTGACTTTAAGCTGCTGCTGCTGTGTGTTTCCTGCTTCCTGCTTCCTCCTCAGACCTCCAGGCTGCAGGCTCCTCCCACTGCTCTCTCTACACTGAAGTTTCGTTTCTGTGGAAATCCAACTCTTAGTGGCTTAGGGGGAACTGTGTCACCTTTATTCTGTCTTGGACCTGAATATCCAGTCTGTCCACATTAATGACATTTGTGCTGAAGTCTGTGTCAGACTCAAACTCTTAGTGGCTCTTCTCCAGGAGACATGGCACAGAAAGTACTGGACGAGGAAGCCTTGTTCTGTCCCATCTGTTTGGAGCTACTGAAGGACCCGGTGACTATTCCTTGTGGACACAGTTACTGTAGGGCCTGTATCCAACAGCACTGGACCCAAGAGGACGAGAAGCAGGTCTACAGCTGTCCTGAATGTCGCCACAGCTTCAGCCCCAGGCCTGTCCTGGTCAAACACATCATGTTGGCAGGTTTAGTGGAGCAGCTGAAGAAGACTAGGCTCTCAGCGCCCCCTGCTGACCACTGCTATGCCGGACCTCAGGATGTGTCCTGTGATGTTTGCACTGGGAGGAAGCTGAGAGCTGTCCAGTCCTGTCTGCAGTGTGTGGCCTCTTACTGTGAGCGCCACCTACAGCCTCATCATGAAGCTGCAGCTCTACAGAAACACCAGCTGGTGGCGCCGTCCCCCACACTCCAGGAAAATATCTGCTCTCAACATGCCCCCACACTCCAGGAAAATATCTGCTCTCAACATGACGAAGTGAAGAAGATGTTCTGCCGCACTGACCAGCAGAGCATCTGTTACCTCTGCTCTGTGGAGCAGCACAAGGGCCACGACACAGTGTCCTCTGCCTCAGAGAGGGCTCAGAGACAGGCAGAGCTGCCGGCCAGGAGGACCCTGCTGCTCCAGAACCTCCAGTACAAAGAAACAGACCTGAAGAAGCACCAACAGGAGGCCCAGGAGATCAGCCGCTCTGCCCAGACAGCAGTGCAGCACAGCGGGCAGAGATTCAGAGAGATGGTCCTTCTCCTGGAGAAGAAACGCTCTGAAATAGAGCAGCAGATCCGCACTGAGGAGAAGACCCAACTGAACCGAGTCCAAGAAGTCCAGCTCCAACTGCAGCAGGACGTGAGGGGGCTGAAGAGGAGCCTCTCTGAGCTGGACACACTGGCCCTCACCCAGGATCATAACCAGTTTCTACAGCGTTACACTTCACTGTCTACAGACACACAGAGTGCAGGGATTCATATAGTAAGAAAAAAGAACAAGGGTGAACAAACCAGGAATGTGACAGGGGCCGGAGGCTTTAAGAAGGTGACCAGAGCTGTGTCAGTGCTCAAGGACAAAGTCCAGCTCATTCTGGAGGAGGGTCTGGCTCCTGAGCAGCTTTTACTGTCACCAGCTCAGCCCTCCAGAGAGTACTTCTTACAGTACGCTACAAACATCACAATGGACCCAAACACAGCCAACAATCATCTGTCTCTGTCTAATGGAAACAGAAGAGTAGCATATGTGAGTGAAGACCAGAAGTATCCTGACCATCCAGACAGATTCAGTAATTCAGGTTTGCCTCAGGTCCTGAGCAGAGAGAGCCTGACGGTCCGCTGTTACTGGGAGGTGGAGAGGAGAGAGTATGTTGGTGTAGCAGTTTCCTACAGAAATATTGAGAGGAAAACATACAAAGTGAGTGAGTTTGGATGCAATGATAAATCTTGGGGCTTAAACTGTTACTTGAACAAAACACGTGTGAACTCAGTGGTGTCCCAGATCTCAGATCAGGTTGGGTCCAGAGTCGGGGTTTACCTGGACCACAGTGCAGGGGTTTTGGCCTTTTACAATGTTTCTGGAAGTTCCATGAGGCTCCTCCACAGAGAGCAGACCACTTTCACTCAGCCGCTCTACGCCGGGCTCTGGTTCTGTAGTTGTATTATGGAAAGTTCTGCACTTTTTCCTAAACTCAAATAGCTTTCAGTTTGTGCCTTTTATTTAACTGCTGGGGAAATATTTTAACTTTTAATGAAAAAATACAGATTTGTTTAAGATACCACATAGAACTTTGTCCAGTCATAGTATACTTGATTAAACCAGTCTTATATAGAATTAAGATTATTATAAAAACATGACTTTTTAAATCATACCCCACTTAAAATGTGGCACAGATCATCTTTTGTTGAACTCACCTGGAAACACACACTTCTGCTTAAACAAATCAAATTGTGTAACTTTTATTCAGATCAGTGATATATTGTGTAATATAACAGTTTGAACTCTGTGAATTCTCAATATGTGAAAATGTGTTTTGTGTTTAATTTTGATCATAAATATCATAAATATCTACATCTGTACAAGTCTGTAAGCAGAGAGCAGTGATCACGGTGTGTTTTTAGCGCCCCCTAGTGGTGCATTACTAATAGTACCAGACTGCTGAACATACATAGAATTATTGTATATATTAACATGTAATCAATGTTAAATAAAGGAATTGTAAAAAAGTTGTGTCATGAAATAAAAGAATATGCAGAAAGTGATTTTGGGTAAATATAAAAGATTTGCATCTAGTAAATAATATAAATAAAGAAACAACAGGTGGGTAAAAGCAAAGTTATGTGGTCTCCATGGATGCACCAGTTTAAAGACCTGTTTTGCTGCCTAAATTAAAGACTATTCAGCCAGAGGAAAACTCTAACTAAATGAGTTTTTTTGCACCCTCTGATGGCTATTGATACTTCATCAAAACTCTACTGGCAGAATGTTACCATGGTAATACAATGCACATGTTAAACACGCTTTAAGAACTCACAAAAACAAACAAACAAACAAAACATAAAATTAAATCTGATAAAAAAAGACTTACAATGACAACAGCTAGACTAATATTTGAAACCACATCACATGTTCACAAACGGTTTATTCCTTTATGAAACAGAAGACAATCCTTCACAGTTACAGGTGCTATACTGAATAGAACTGACTCACCTCCTCAAACACAGACCAGCAGTTGAGTTTTGCTTAATATTAGTCCGTCTACATCTCTAAAGCTCAAAATGCTCTGCTCCACCTTGTGATGTCATGAAGCGGTAGTTTTAAAGTCAGTAGCTTCCTTTAGATTGCCAATACCAGAGCTAAAATGATCAAAAATGATTCTACTGAAGGTGTATGGAGTTTAAAACACAATGGAGAACTTCCTGTATTACAACATGACATCGGACCGTGGGACAGAGGTTTAAGAACACAGTCGAAATATGCAGGGTTTGTGTGTTGAAAATGTATGAGGAAAAAACACTATAACAAGATCAGAAAACAGCAGAATATTGGCCTTTTGTACAACTCTGGGCTCTTACTTGACAATCTCAGGTTGTAATCTTTCTGAAGTTTCCATGTGGTTTTTCTTTTCACCGTTCCAAACAGTGTTCATAACAGAATCCAGTGTCCAGTGCAGTGGGCTCTGGGGTCTATGTGAGCCTCCTGAGCTTGCACATGTAAATAGGCCCAAAGTTAGCAGCTAAATGAGGTAGCACCAGCTCACCCGCCGACAGCTCCGGAGCAAAGTGGAACGTGTTCGAGAAGCAGTGCGCGAACGCCTTCAGACTCACCAGCTGGAACACAACGCACACAAACAGTCAGGGACGTCAAAAGGATCGAAAAGAAATACATATCTTTATCGTATTCCATTTTTGTGGCGTGGTTCTTGCTACTGAATGAGTTGTAGAGGAGCCACAAACTGAGTATCAAGAGAACTGCACTTTGAAGTAATTATTAGAAAGAAATGACTCAAGCAGAAGTAAAAAGGTACGCAGGGAAACTACTACTCAAGGGTAATTGTAAGAGTAACTTTATTATATATTATTTAAAGAGGGGGTATTATGTGAAATGGACTTTCTTGAGCTTTCTACCATATTTTAAAGTTCTTTCCTCATCAAGAACGTGCCTGACAAAATTGTATATGTCATAGTGATAGTGTGAGGAGCAAAGGGAGCAGGGAGCAGGGAGCAGGGAGCAAAAACTGAACTGAAACTTGTTAATACGTTGTTTTCAGTGACTATAGCATGTTCAGAATCATAAAAGGTAACATGGTGATCTGAATGTGTTAGAAGTTAATACCCCAAAGAAGTGCATAACCCCCTAATATAACTGAGATAACAAAAAAAAGAAAACACAACACATAGGAGTCTCAAAAAGTAGACCCTCACCTGGACCTGGATATCGTGGCGTTCCAGGGCCAGCTGCACAGCCTGCTCCACCACGGCCTGGTTCTGCTGCTGGGACAGTGTGCATGTGGAGTACAGCACCTCCCCCCCGCGACACACCGCCTCCAGCCCTGCCCTAAACACACAAACACACAAATCCACATTCAACACATTTAGACAACATGCATAAGGACAAACAGGACTGAACCGGGTCTAAAACAGGACAGAACCGGGTCTAAAACAGGACGGAACTGGGTCTAAAACAGGATAGAACCATGTCTAAAACAGGATGGAACCACTTGATATATGTCGTTTCCACATCTTAATACGTTTCAGATGCCTTCTACATCCTTCTTTGGAAGAGTCACGTGATGTCACAGGGTGGTGTCTTGCAGCTGATTTACACAGATTTGGACAGACTCCTCCAGAACAGCATCCTTCAGGACAGAAGTGGGACAGCAGATGGTGCTATTCCCCTACTAATATAGGTAGGAGAATACGGCCAAAATCTGTGTAAATCAGCTGCAAGACTTATCACTGTAACATCACATGAGTCTTCTGAAGAAGGATGCAGAGGACATCACGCCAAGATATGTGCAAACAAAACACTGGTGTGTCAAAAAGAACCTTTATCTGGACAGGACTATGGACAGTTCTACAGCAGGACTACAAAACCCTAAAGGCATGGAGCTTCACCCAGGACTAGGTTTGACACTGGTTTGAGGCCAGTTTTATCCTGATTTAGACTGGTTCTGTTCTGGTCCTGTTCTAGACCTGGTCTAATCGAGGTTTAGTTCCGGGATTAGTCCAAGTTTAGTCCTGATAGGATTTGTGTTTAACAGTGGACAAACCCTAATTTATTACTAAACTAGAAAGACTAACCCACTAAACTAAACTATCATATGTCTAAAATGACAACTAACTAAGAACTAAACCAGGACAGGTTCAGGTGTAAACCAGACCCAGGTCTAGGTCAGGTCTGAATGTAGACTAAAGGGGTTCCTCACAGCAGGAGCTCAGTCTGCAGCTGTGGCAGCCTCCTCCTCTCTCCACTGCGGCTCTTGCTGAAGATGTTGTTGTCGTCCTCTGTGACCGAGAGTCTGTCTGTGGTACATGGGACGTCCACCAGCACCTGCAACACCACAGTTTAGTGTCTGAATTTTGGTCAATTCACAATGGCAGTAAACATTTCAGATTTTGAATGCACATTATAACAATTATATAATTAAGGTCTGGTCCCAGGTTCTGTCTCAGGTCCAGTCTCAGGTGTGGATAAAGACTCAGAAAAGGCCAATGCACACTTAAACGTGGGGCGCTGCTGTGGGTCATTTGCCCCCTGTCAAACCCACATGTCAACCTGTGTGTCACAGCTCTTAAAAAGGCTTTATCACATCTTGCACTGAATTTAAATGAGCGTTTGATCTGCAGATTACTTATAAAAGAAGAGACTCAGTGCGAGGCTGTGGGCGGAGAGGAAAGGCGGTAGTCTGAGGAAGTTGTAGTGAGTTTAGTGAGAGGCACGCGCCCATGTGTGTTGGATAATAGAAAATAAATAAGGTGGCAATTCTGCCGTATGTCAAAGGTGTGCGTTGGTCTTTAGCTAATCCCCATAAAAGCATGAATTTGGGACCCACTCTGTCAAAGGTGCCCCTCTCAATCTGCCCAAACATGGTGCCATCAAAGTTGCTGATTCGCAGTCTGTGATCTGAGAGCAGAGCTTTGGGGATGTAACTCTGCAAGACCCTCCGGAGGCGGTTTGTCCGGGAAACCGAAGAGTCATTCAAACACACAAAACCTATGAAGGAGAAAAATGCATTATGCAATTTATCTATTAATATAGTAAGCCATCTGCTTGTCTCGAGATGTTCTTACTTTGCCTAAAATGTTCAATAGTATGGTATTACATTTTATTTGCTCAAATAAACCTTTCCTCAACAGCTTTAGAATGATCTTGAGCTGTATAGAACAAGTATAAGAGCACTTAGACTAGTATACACCCATGGACACTATGGAACCTACCTGGACCACTGAGAATTACACACAAGACCGCATGGGAATATAAAAGAAAGTACTATGATTTAATGTTAAAAATCACATTCTATTTTGTAAATTAAGTATCAGAATCAGTACTGAGTACTGAGTCTACTCCTTGGTATCCAAATCAAGTATGAACTTTTACTATTGTGACTGGGCCTCGAGAAAAAAACAACTCATGCATGTTTGAATGACTTAAGAACCTTTAACGTCATACCTAGTCCATATGTCTGCATGAGGGCCAGTGCCTTCCCTCCAGGGGCCGCGCACAGATCCAGAACAGTGTGCCCCTCCTGGACACCCAGAGCCAGGCAGGGCAAGATGGAGGCTGCATCCATCAGATAATATCCTAGCAACCCGGTAGAATCAGGCCTGTGCGGTGGCAAACAAACAAGCAAACACAACTATTGATACCTTTCACGAAACGCCATCGACAGTCCTCAGTGTGTTAAACATGTGTGAACGAAACAAAACACAACTCCAGGTATGTTGTTGAGGATTATTATAACATCTCAAGGCAAGCCTACGAGTATTTCTAAAACTAAAATAAACAGTGAGTAGACTTAACACTGACCGCGCAGGTTTGAATCTGCTGATGTCTCCTCGAGGAAACACAAAGCACTTGATGTTTGTGGTGAGTCCAGGAGTAACATCTGAGGAGGTTTTCAAGTCACTTTGAGGTCCACCCTCCACTCGCACAGACTCAGACAGTGACTCTGCAACAAAAATACATAGAAAATACAAAGCACACAAAGCTTTAAAATAAATATAATGTGGTATAACTATAGTGTGGTTTTTATGGCTGTAATAGTCTAAAGGCCTGTCCTGCTGATTGGTTAGTAAAAAGCTCTCAAAACTATTATGTATCTCTATGTATCTGATCAAAACTAATTAATTAATGACATTTGTGAATCGTGAGTTTAAAGATGCATTGTGTAACTTTTCTAAAGGGGATCCGCCACCAACTCGTTTCCATGGAGATGTTATTATAGTGGTCATATATGTGGCCATACCGGCCTGGCAAAGCCTGATCTTGTCAGATCTCAGAAGCTCAGCAGGGCCGAGCCTGGTTAGTACTTGGATGGGAGACCACTGGGAATTCCAGGTGCCACAGTGGGGCAAAAATTGTGGCGGTAGTGGCAAAAATTGTCCTTTTGTCCTTAGGCAAGGCACTTCACCCACATTGCCTAGTATGATAGTGGTGTGTGCATGAGTTGTGGTGGTCAGAGAGGCCGATGGCGCAGATTGGCAGCATCACTTCCGTCAGTCTGCCCCAGGGGAGCAGTGGCTGCAATAGTAGCTTATCACCACTGAGTGTGGAGTGAATGAAGAATGTACTGTAAAGTGCTTTGGGTAACTTGAAAGGCGCTATAGAAATGAAAGGATTCATTCATTCATATAGACATTATTCTCTCTATAAAGCTCTCCACACACATTTGATTACCTGTCAGAGCTGTGTTGGTGATGAAGTCGGCACAGCCCTGATGCTCCAGCTCACTGATGACGTCATGGTGTGAGTGCACATTGACCAAAGCTCCGTACTTCCTCTCACACAGCAGAGCCACCCGCACTGAGGGCCACAGCGCCCCCAGCTGGGCCCCGTACACTGCGTCCATGTGCTGCAGAGCCAGTCTGGTGGCAGGGTACTTCGGGCGTGTTGCAGCCTGACAAACCATCAACATAAGATTTAGATTTAGACTTAAGCCCACTATAAAGCATCCAGTGGGGCATATTAAAGCTTTACATGATCGAATTCTGTAGGCTGCTGTTCATAAGCTGAGAATTGTTTCAAAGGAGTTACAATTATTGTTACAATATGTATTTTTAAATGAATGGATATTTTTATTATTATTTATTTCAGATCCCCATTAGTTAGGGTGACCAGACATCCCTATTTACCTGAGTCCCAGTTTTAAGCCCTGTGTCCCCTGTCCCTCCAGATTTATCTAAAACCAGTGATTTGTCCCAGTTTTATACAAGAAATGTCCCTATTTTTGACCAATCTGATCCCTGCCAATAGTAAAGAGAGGCATGCATTGGTATTTGTTCAGGTCAAATACAGAAAAGCTGCTTAAAAATGACCAAAACCAAGTAAATGTGACTATACTATTCATGAATGAGTTTGATCTGGTCACCCTACCATTACTTATTACCGCAGCTATAACTACTCTTTTTGGGGACAAATGGATGGACATTTGGATAGATGGATAGATGGACATTCTGTTATTAAGGTGGTTTTACAATATTTTCACAATAAGCTTAATAATCATATTTTTACTATAACTGAGATAACATTTTACTATAACTGAGATAACAATATGTTCTTAAGAACAAGTACTTAGAAGAAATAAATAAATAAGAAGAAATAATAATAAAGAAATAAATTCTCAGATAACCCCCCCTAAGAAAGATATTATTACCACTTTCTTATTATTATTATTACCCATTCCTTCGAATTTCTTTTGAAAATCTGATATATGCAAATATTTGTTTGCTTTTCAGAATTCTTCATGGTTCTGCTTTTCCTCTGAAGGGTTTCTTCTAATTGAGCTCCGAAAACATCCTGAGTAACTCGCTCATCCTCAAGAGGAAAGTGCACTGTCCCCTAAGGTAAGACCGCACTCTCCAAATCCTCTTTTTCCTCTGTTGCTGTGAGTCATAGGAATAATCTGCCAGAGATTTGAACCTGCACATGTTTTCAAATGTTTGCACATCTGACAAAGAAGTGACTGATCTCTAAAGTCTGTACACATCATGAGTGTAATTTGAATGATCAGTACGCCTTGTTGGACCTTGTTACAGGGTGGACGTGCTGTGGTCGTGTGTCTTGTGTATGTTGTTTTTAGAATAGTATTTCCACACTGTAAGTAACCTTAAGCTATATCTGTTTACACACTGAATCTATATTTCAGTATTTCCACCAGCCTGCTCAGGGAACACAGGTATAAATGAGCATTCATGATATAAACTGCATCCGCATCTTTCCTATATTTCTTGGTTACTGTATTGTTCGGCACTATCCCTGTACAAATAAAAAGAAAACAATATCATAGTTTTGTGATGCACCACACAACAGCTACCTTCACCCGCACCCAATAATGTAAAATGAACATGATTAATATAATACGTTTGTAATTGATTTCAAAATTGCATTCTTTAGTTAAAAAACATGAACATTTTGATCATGAGATTTCAAGTTCATTGCATTCATACAGCAGTGTTTCATGCAGAAAACGTCTCCAACAGTAACGAATAAAGATAACACTATAAACTTGCCTTCAGCACATACCCATTTCTCTTTTACTCTGTTCCGTTTGGCCGTAAAACATCTTAAATCTTTAACTTTTCTCAAAATTAACTTTGTTTCCATGAGCAGAGCCATGTTGTCACAGTTTTTAATGTCCGACTACTACACTAATCTGCTTAACACACGTTCCGGCTAGTGCTGCAAAGTAGGCGGGCATTTATTCAAATTAAGACCGTGATTGGACAAGCTCAACATCAATCATTCTGAACAACCAATCAAATACGTTTTCCGGTTTTTCCTTGACATACTTCCTGCGTGTGACCGACCTCACGTCCTCAACGCTAGTGGTGCTGCCAAGTGGGTCGTTTTTGCGCATTTCAGCTGCTTTTACGCACATTTTAAAGTCGTTAAGATGGTTTGGGAAAAGAAGATGATCGCATACGATGACCCCGACGATGAGGTAAAGATTGATTGCGCATTTGAGGTGTTTGGGTCACGTTTGAGACACATGTATTGGCCAATGACCAAACCTGGTACAGTCCTTAGATAACCCTTGTAAACTAAATCTGGGTTTATATTTGTCTTATCGATTATTATCTACTTAAATTTATAAGACATCATAACATCTAGTTTGTGTTTGTTATTGTAAATGTTTGACCGGCCTAGTAATAGTGAGTAATTTAAAGCAGAGCCCCAGTTTGTCCTTGAATCCTGTTAAAAAAAATAATTGTGCATAGTTACAAATCACAATATTACAATGCATGTTTGTTCAGGAGGAAGAGGCAGCTGAAGAAGAGGAGGAAGAGGAGGAAGAAGAGGAGGAAGAGGAGGAGATGGTGGTAAGTTGATGAGAGGTAATGGTTCCAGTGTGCAAGTTATTTCTCATTATATTTTATTTAACAACATTTAAACAGAGACTTTTAAACTTTATTTTATTAAGATAAATGTCAAGATTGAGGAAAATAAGTTATACGTTGCAATCTCATTCTATGAAGATTAACTCTGTAGTTGTAATAATGAGGCTTTTTTCCTACTTACTGTTAAAAGCAAAAGTAATATCTGTAGTCTGAAGCTAAATAAATAAATAATTAAAAATAAAATGTATTAAAAAAACATTTAAACCTAATTTCTGTTTGTCAAATTGAATATTTTGATAGCCATTGCCTCAGTTACCCCTGTGTCGTAGCTTAAGCCACAGTGACATGATACACTAGTCCATAAATAGTTTCTTGAATCCCTCAAAGAGGCTTGATCATAAAGTCAACACAGCAATAGTACTTAACGGATGTGAAGTATTTGCATACTAACCTTTCTGAACTCTTGTCCCTACTACTTTTAACAATTAAAATTATTCAAAACACTACTAGTAACACTCACACATAATTCAATATTTACATATACTTTGCAGTCCTTAAATCTGGAGGAAGACAGTCCCTTTAAAAAATATAATGTCTTTTAAAAATATTGTCTTTAGAAAAATGTTGTACCTGTAGCTTAGACCTTTTTAATATAACCTCCTCAGGACCCTCTGGAGACGATAAGGGCGAAGTGTGAAGAGACAGAGCACTGTGTTCACTACAAAGAAAAGCTGGAGGTGTGTGAGGCGCGGGTGGGCTCCAGGTCCAGCACTGAGGAGGACTGTACAGAGGAGCTGTTCGACTTTCTACACGCACGGGACCACTGTGTAAGTAGTATGTCCAGTCATACAGCCACAGTCTGCAAATTCATTGTATTCTCAAAAACAAACAATATTCCAGTGTTATGGTTAAAGCAGCTGCATGTAGACTGTGCTCTTACAGACTTAAAAAAGTACTACAGTCAGGTTGCTAGTGCCTTAACCTATATACATTGGGCATTGTTTTTCTCCCAATTTTCAGTATATAGAAAGACCAGGCCTCATGTGAAATTCAGAAACTCCAGTATCACTGAGCTGCAGAGGCTGCACTAGCACTGACTGGTTTTATGTAGTACAGTTCAGAGTGAGTCCTTTTAGGGATTTCAGCATTGAAACTGGCCAGCCAAATGAGACTCTTGTGAGACTCATTTTGCTTTCTGATTGGATAATCATCTTAAACACTAAAGTAAATGGGACAGTGCCCAATATTTTTGTAATTGACCATTGCAATGTTGATTTATTCATGTCAGTAAAGCTATAATTGCTTTAAACATGTCTACATCGTCTCTGAGTGCACAGATGGGTGAAGTTTATGACATTTAAAATCTAAATCTTACTTGCATTTCCCTTAAGTTCTATACAATAGTTAAAATTGTAGAATGCTAGAATTATGATGCATAAGAGGCAGAAGCTGCAGACCGGATCCTTCAGCAACTAATCAGATGAATTGTAATTTTTGTATTAATCGAAATGCAATTGAAAACATAGACTAATGCCTGCCATGTGCTAATGGAATGATTCACAGTGGTTTACAATGCAGCTAATGTAATAAAATGGCACAAAAATAAACTAAATAATTTACATTTTAGTCATTGGAGACAAAGATGATCTGAACCTAAATGTACCATATCTCTAACAGCTGCACATTCTCTTGTTTGCCTTTTACAGGTCGCACACAAGCTTTTCCATAAAGTTAAATGACCTTTTCAACGTCCATATGAATCTGTATGAGTCTCTATCTCCATTAAATTATCATGTGTGAGCTGTTGGCACCCCCCCTCCTCCCCACTCCACCCTGTAGGACACATAACGTCATGGGACAGGCAGAGGCTGGTGACCCCCTCATACTGTGGTCTGTGTGTGAATGCATGTGCTGCGCCAGTGATGACTTCAGATGTAAATTCATTGTTCTAAATGAAATAAATATTTTCTTGGGTTTTCAGTCTGAAGAGATGTCTTTTGTTTTATATTATACATTGTGGTAAATTACTCACATTTTAAGCTTTAGTGGAGGGTCAGTCACCTGCTCGTCTCCATGGAGCTGTTATTTTGGCTAGGTGGAATCTCCTGGTATGGCATTAAACTTCTACATCTTTTCTTTCCTCAACGTTTTTAATATTTGTATTTATTGAACCAAAACTTGCACTCATACTGTGGGTGGGCTCGCCTTTTCTTAAATCTGACCTGTAACTTAGCCATATTCATTTCTAGAGAAAGCAGGTGACCCCACATGGGCAATTTACATATCAGATTTTTGGAGCGGAGAGGTGAGCCCACTCACAGTAAGAAAGCAAGTTTTTAGGTCAATTAAAAACCCAAGTTGAGAAAATGAAAGATGTATCAATTTAATGCTGAACCAGGAGATCACACTGGGCCAAAAGAACATGTTCATGGAGACAAGCAGGTGGTAGACGGACAGGAAAAGTTACATCAGCTGTACGGAGCATTAGCACTTCACCTTCCTATCATTCAGCTGAATTTCTATTGGTACTCCTAAAAACCTGCAACACTAGCATTTAAGAATTAGAGAAATTTCTCTTTAACTTGGGACTAGCTACAAACTTGCAACCAAAAAAAAAAGTCAGGTCCCCAAAGCTTTTGTAGGTCCCAGGAGTTACAACTTTTTTAATTACAATGAAAAAAAAAAATGGACAGTGTTTCCCAACCAAGGGACCCCTGGAGGAAGTTTGGATTTAAGGTGGAACTGAGAAGCTTCTGAATATAAACCATAAATTGCACAAAGCAACCAAATTCATTAGATTGAATCTATATTCTTCGTAGAGGTGCACAATTTCACTCTCTACTAAGGCAAAATGTATGTTCTTTATGCAAGAATAAGCAAGTAAACAGGTTTGCATCCATTTTTAATTGTGTAAAATATGCTAAATAATGCGTGTAATCATGTGTAGCCAGTTTGATTAAAAAGTTTTTAAAAATGCATTAACTAAACATTTATTTTGGTATGTACACAATGCATGATAAGTTATAAGATAAAAAGTAAAAAACATGATTTTTAAAAAAAAAGGTAAACATAACAGCCAGTAGAGGGCAGTGTTGCATCGTGTCCACTGACGGTAAAGTGCAGACAGTGCTTTGGTCGAAAGGAAGAAACGTTCCATCAAAAGTAGTTTTCTTTGTTCTGACCCATGAAGTCATCCATAGAGGCCTAGAAAATACAGAAGGAGAAGGTTAGAATGAAACATGTGACTTTTAATCTGGTTATAGTAAAACAGTTTTTTGTTCAGTCAATATCAGCTCCCAATTGTAACACACAATCTCCTTCAATTTGATGTATACAAAATAAACAGTGTTGGGAGGTTACTTTTAAAATGTATTCCCCTACAGACTACATACTCATCCAGTAAGTTACTTGAAGTGAGTAATGTAATCTGAATACTTTGGATTACTTGATATGGTCATGCTTTTTAAAACTACATGAATGTAGCAGCACATTGGAGTTTTAATTTTGTATTTGACTTTTTGACTCAATTTTTGGACTGATTAAAGAAAGGATTTTTTTGTTTATTTTCAATTGGTTGAAAAACTAAGCAGTTTATATTTTTTAATAATAAAAAAGTACTTTTCAATGCTTGAATTATATTATAACTATGTTAATTCATATATTAAACAGAGTGGGCTACTATACGATGTTCTGTTATAACGTCATAGAAATGCACATGCAGATGAAGCAGAGCACAGCTGATCCTCCAGTGGACTTAACCCAAAATGTGAGAACAGGAAAATACCAATGTGTAATCCATTTATTTTAACACAGTACGTGTATTCCAATCCCAACTCACTGAAACAGTAACTGTAACCGAATACAGTACTCGTAATTTGCACTCTGATTATGTACAAGTACAAGTACATGTAATCCACCCCAACACTGTAAATAGTAAATGTGCAACAAGAAGCATTCTGTAAAAAAAAACATTATAATTTGACTATAAAATCAGTTTGACTTTAAAAGGTCTGTTGTGTAGGATCCATCAGTCAGAATGTCGTTTTTGTAGGTATATTAGAGCTGTAAAATCACTTGTAATTTAATAAACATAACATAGATCTGCTTAATGTCACACTGTGGAACATTCCATCCTGAGCAATGACATCTCCATAGAAACAAGAAGCTGACGGACCCCAACTAAAAAAGTTCTAGGGCATCTTTACATTTTACAGTGACTATGTTTACGTGGACCCCAAAAGTCTGATCATCGTGTGATTTCTGAAGCTCACGTTATTGAAAGGTCATGTCAAAATGGTCCCATCTGATGTGAATAATCACATTTCTTTGTTGTTGTGTAAAACAAAAGTGATAAAAGACAAAACTGTGAAGAAAACGTTAAAATGTTAAAATCTTAAAATGCACTGTACTTTGTTTTCCAAATACAGCGATTAAAATATAATCACATATTGGAGGGACTCTGAGCATAAAAAGCGCAAACGGAAACATTTTAATAAGTTGTTTTGGGCGTACGCAGCATTTTCAAAACTAAGTTAACAATGTGATCCAAATGTGTTGTGTCAAGAATGAATACCCACTCTTTAAAAATAATGAGCCTGCCAACAGCTCTACCTCCACTGAGACGCACACAGCAACAACAGCCTGCTTTTAATTATAACGCCACAAAAATATATCTGTACTGGGACAGATACTGTTTGAATTTATTACACGGAAAAAAAGAAGGTATCGCCCCCTACCCCATGATAAACATTCATTTAAAAGGTGCACTGTGGAACTTTTCGAGTGGAGAGTCCATCAAATGCTTTTCTTCTAAAACCACCTGTGATTGGATAAATGTTCGATGGATAGTTCAGAGATGCTGAACGGTAGATCTCGTGTTCAGGGTCTCGGCATGTGAGAATACGGACGCCATCTTGGTACGAACTGTTGGACTTTTGCACTGCCTACGGACTGAACCAGGACTGGACCGGGTCTAAACCAGAACTGAACCAGGACTGAACCAGGACTGAACAAGAACTATACAAGAACTACTGTATACCATAAATGAACCAGAACTGAACCAGGGCTAAACTATAACTGAACCATAACTGAACCGGAGATGAACAAGGACTTAACTAGGACTAAAGCAGGACCTAAAGCAGGACTAAAGCAGGACTAAAGCAGGACTAAAGCAGAAATGAACCAGAAAGGAACCAGAACCGAACTAGAACCGAAACATAATTGAACTGGAGCTGAACAAGGACTGAATCAGGACTAAACCAGGACTAAACCAGGACTATATCAAGACTAAGTCAAGACTAAACCAGGACTAAACCAGAACTGACCCAGGGCTAAACCAGAACTGAACCAGGACTAAACCAGGACTAATCTTGGACTTGAGAAAGAGGGAGAACCCCCAGTCCACGGAGCAGAGTGTCTGCAGAGTGTGTTCAGGTGACAGCTGCGGCCCTTTCCCCCTGGTCACCCGTCGGTTTGCACGGGCGACGTCCAGGCCCGACCCAACACTCGGAACCATAATGAAGCCCGGTGTGGTCTGGGGGTAACCTGGCCCACCCCTCCCACCTCCCCACGCAATAAATGGACCAGAACCCATGGAGGTCCCTTATGATTGGGCACTGAACGTCAATTGTTCCCCACTGATGTTCATTCATTTACAGCAGCGTTACCCTGTTCCAAGATGGCGGCAGCTTTGTTGGCAGTGGTCAATGCGAGATCTACCGTTCATATCTATGGAGCTAGTTAAAGTCACACTGTGGAACATTCAAGCAGAGCATTGACATCTCCATAGAAACAAGCAGGTGATTGACTCTTTGCATATTAAAAGACACTATGATTTGGACACCGACCTGCATGAGCAGCCTCTCCTTCCTCATCCTGCTGTAGAACTGGAGCACCTCCGGGTCGGCCCTCACCACGCTGGGGTCGAAGTCCATGACCCTGAGGCCCTCCAGGCAGCGGGCCCTCGACAGAGCCACGTACGCCTGGCCACTCTCAAACACCCGCGCCAGGGAGATCTCCACACAGTCCAGCGTCATGCCCTGGAGACAGGACAGTGACCGATTAAAGCGGAACTTACATTTTTCTCCCCTTTTAACATCTTTGTACGTCCCTGTGTTGGACAAAAAAGCCGCAAGATGGTGCATACATGGTGAAAATGATCTTGAGATTTTTTCATGTTTTTAAGCTTGGATTGGATTTGACAAACTTTATTGATCCACAAGGGAAATTATTTGGACACAGTAGCTCACACATCACAATAAAAGAGAAAAAAAATGTACAAATGTTAATAATGAAGTTAAAATATGTGGCAAAAAAGATAAATAGACTTGTGTCAAATAAGATATAATTATATAAAATGTATATGTACAAGTAAAAATAAAATAGAAACATTAGAAATATAAGTAATAAGTAGAAGCAGGTCATTTTTTTTAGAAGCTGTGGTCTCAAAAAGCAGTGTTATAAAATAGAAATACCAAATTACCAAAAATGGGAACTAGATTGTGCATTTTAAATTATGTCAAAATCTTGTCTTGTCTCGTTCTCATATATCCAGTCTCGTCTTGAGTAAATTGTATCTTGTCCCTTCCCTATTCAATAAGTATTTTTGGTGCATTTGGACTCATTATATGATCTATGTTAATAATGTTTTGTTGTGTTTTGTTTCATTTGCACATGTTAAAACACACACTTCCTGCAGATTTCAGCTGAGTTCTTCTCTGAAACTGACAACACGGAGAGCCTAACCATCCAGGATTACTAAGAAATGTGTGAATGAAACAAAACAACTTCAGACATTTTTTTTGTTTTTGTTGAGGGAACATTAAGACATGGCTAAAAGCTCACAAAAATCAATATATCAAGGAGCTTTAAAAATAGAAGCAACTGAAATGACCCTAGAAATTCTCAGAAATTCTCATCAGGATCTTTGTCTATTGAAAAAGCTTCGTACAGAAAATCCAACGACTGCGCACAGCTTTGATGAAGACAGCACGAAGTGTTGTCTAGACGAGTGAAGAGTCTTGCCCAAGGACACAAGGAAAACAACAGCCGATAATCCAGCTGAGTCATCGCGTTAAAAGTTCCACGTCACATCCACTGCAGATCTGAATACAATGACATTTTTGGCCTTTTAATACAAAGTTCGTCTTGTTTTGAAATTCGTTAACTTGTTTTGCCAATTATCAACAAATTATTCCAAAATCCCTTCCAATATCACATTTTAAAGCACAAAAATCGATGTGAATGTCTTAAAAGCTCAAAGTGAAAAGGTGCACCATGTAACTTTACTGATGGAGGCTCGACCAGCGGCTTGTCTCCATGGAGATGTTGCTGCCTTGCCTGGAATGTTCCACAGTATGACACAAAACTCAATATTGGGTACTATACTGCATTTATTTTTAGTATTTTTTGATTTTTAAACTGAAATGTTTTGAAGAACATTGATTCTTCCTGTAAGGTAAGGTCTCCTCTCCACAGATCTGATTCATAACTTTGCTGCTGGAGCTACCTGCTATTTTTCTGGTAGAGGATCCATCAAATGCTTTTCTACATGGATGTTATTGCTTTGTCTGGAAAGTATGGCATTAAACCTTTCCATCTTCACAGGGACCAAAGTAGACCAAGTGACAGGTCAGATCTGTGGAGAGGCGCCCCCAGTAACAGAATGCCTGTTTTTCTAGGTATTTTTGAGCCATTAAAAAACTAAAAGACAACCACAAAAATAGTAAAAGAGTAAGTGTAAAGTAGAGCTGTTTAATGTCATACTATGGAACATTTCAGGCAAAGCAATGACATCACCATAGAAACAAGCAGGTGACGGACCCTCCGCCAGAAAAGTTACACAATGCACCTTTAAAGTCATACTGTGGAAGCATAATGGGCAATAACGTATAACCAGAGCAGAGTTTTATCATTATGGCGAAGAGAACAACTAGCATGTTAACGTGTACTTACTTAATTGAACAATAAAACACTTTATGGTTAGAGTACAGTACACAGAGGATGTATTTTGACCAGAGCTACCCGCTTATCACCTTTAAAGCCATACTGTGGAATATAGTGTATGAAACAACCCGAGTGATGATTTTAAAAAGTCTAACAGAAATAATCACTTTTTCTCTTAGTCATCTTTTGTTTTGTTTTTCTCCAAATGCTCCTTTTCTGCTTGAATAACTCCTGTAGACAAGGAGGAAGCAAATGATTTTAGGCCTACTTGAGTTTTTTTTTTTTTATATCTTGTTGACCGAACAAAAAGAGAATTTAATGGTGCATAGTAATTAGCATGATTAATAATCCCCATAACCTTCTTATGGAGTAAAACATTTATATTTAAAAAGCTTCCTATAATTAGAGTATCCAGTGGACAACACACGTGTACTCGACCTTTAACCTTGCCTATTATTGAACTCTTAGGAATACTGTGGATTAGGCTATTTACATTAATGAGCTGTACACTTCCCACAAACATCTCTGAACTGAATGGATTACAGCTTTGACACACACCAGCCCTGTAAACACACGGCAAAACCTGAAACGTGCAGTAATGAGATCCGATACTACGATACTAAAGCCCCGCGATGATCTGCCGTTTGCATGTCCTGATGAAAAGTGACCGCGCCGTTTTTTATTTCCTGTGAAGCGCCGACCTGCTGTAAATCTCGCAGGAGGGGTCGCGGCCGCTGAACTCAATTACCCATAAGCCCCCGGCGCGGTCCCAGGGCTCGGGATGTATGGATGTGTAGAGGCTCGGGTTGGATTAAAGGTGCAGACGGATGTGGCTCAAAGGGCGTTGCCGTCAGGTTTACTGTTGACCGTTCAGGAAAGCTTCGTTTCTGTCCTACAAATGTGACTTTCCCATCCAGTTTCAATACCAGATTTAGTATTGATTATCTGATTTTCAATACTAATTAGACAAAAGTATAGATTTTTCTTTTATAACCCTATTGTTTCCACAGTAGCGCAAAATTGCTTCCTGGAAAAAGTGTCCGGTTACAAAAAAACGGATGTAAAATGTTCAAAGCAATGGCGTCTTGAAAACAGGAGGATAGAGATGACGCAAACGTGAATCACTCTACATGAGATGGTGAAATCATTAGAACGTGGTTAAAAGCTTGAATCAATTTTGCACAATGTCTCCCTTTGATAAATCTGACAAAAACTTTTGAAGCGTTAGGGTAAGAGTGAGGGTCCGATCTTGTATTTACCTGTGACGTCATGGAAAGCTACAGTAATACAAACCCAGAGAAGAGTGGGCAATCCATCTCCCATAGCAACAGTTTTTATTAAAGTGTCCCCGGTGCGTACTTTAGTCCATTTGTCCGGGGCGTTCAGACATGCGACCGATGAGCATGTTTATCGCTCAGAGTGGAGCTGCTGTTGCTCACGAGATGCAGGTAATGAGAGAACTATCCATTTATCGAGGAAAAGACTACGGCGTCGCGTAAAAACAGATTTCGGGGGGAGTCTGGAGTCTGACCCCAGGGTGAGGCGAGATGTGGCTCAAAGGGCGACGCCATCAGCTTTACTGTTTACAGAGTTTGATCAAACCGCCCCTGAGCTTCGAATAGGGTTCAAGAAAGTAGGTCACTCCTGGAGGCTGGACTTAAAGAGATGCACCATGTTACTTTTCGATTTGGGGTCCGTCACCTTCTCGTTTCTATGGAGATGTCGTTGCTCTGCTTAGAATGTTCCACAGCATTACTTTAAAAAGATCTAGCTTACATCATTGACTTGTTGTGGTGCAGTAAAAGCTTAAAAACAAAGCAAAACAGAGGGAACTACAGAGACCATG
>KN499232.1:6869-18802 GCA_000787155.1 Scartelaos histophorus | reverse complement strand
CGCCGCTACCATCGTGGCTAACGGCGCCATCGCTAACGGGAGCGCGCGGAGGGAGGGTCCGGAGCCTCAGCACATCCTGTACACCTGCCGCGAGTGCAGAGAGCACGCCCAGAGCAGCGGCATCTCGTGAGCGCCCCCTCCTGACCGCACTGACCGCAACACTGTGACCTCTGACCCCGAGCCCCAGCCCCGCCCAGTGCCTTTCAGGGGACAGGGGAGGACACAGGAGGACAGGTGGATATGCTAGTTAGCTGTAGCGCTGTAGCTGTGTTAGCAGTGTTGGACCTAGAGTAGACGTGGCTTAGTTTTTCTTGTGTTTTAGTGTTTTTGAGTGACCAGGTGAACCTATTTACCTGAGAAAACCTGAAAATATACACCACCAGTCAAAAGTCTGAACACACAAGTGGCAAATATGTCAAATGCTAATTTCCCAGGACAAGGGTGACCAAACAGCCCTATTTACCCAGGACGGTCGCAGTTTTGAGCCTTGTGTCCCCTGTCCCAGCCGATTTATCCAAAACCATTGATTTGTGCCAGTTTTAAACAAGAAATGTCCCAGGAGTCCCTATTTTGGCCAAATTTGATTCTTACCAACAGTAAAGAGAGGCATCAATTGCTATTTATTTAGGAAAAATACAGAAAAGCTGCTTAAAAATAATCAAAACACCAAAGAAAATGTGACTATACTGACTTATATGAGTCATGAATGTGCCGTTTGCCGTTGTGCAATAGTTTTCCTTAATTACGCACTTGCTTCACAATTTTATTATTAACAGCCACAACAAACCGAGGGTGTCCCAATTTTTGATTTAGAAAATCTGGTCACTCTACCTAGAACTGCTGATTTTCAACCACTGCAGGTGCATTATAACTCTTCTAGTATTTTGAACAATAAAAAACAGAAAAGTACCACAGTTAGGAAAAGCCTGTATTCTTTCACACGCCTTAATTGGTGCTTTTCCTTTAAATTACGCTAAATTGAATCTTTTTATAATGTTTTTACCTCCTCAAAAACAGACCTGGAGTTGTGTTTTGTTTCATTTACACATGTCTGAGTAACTCTTTAATATTAGTCTGTCTACGTCTCTAAAGCTCAAAATGCCCTGCTCCACCCTGTGACATCATTTAGTAGTCGTGTTCAAGACCACAGCTCCTTTTACCTTTAGTTCCAGA
This sequence comes from Scartelaos histophorus, assembly GCA_000787155.1. NCBI lineage: Eukaryota > Metazoa > Chordata > Actinopteri > Gobiiformes > Gobiidae > Scartelaos > Scartelaos histophorus. Next base: position 17,629 of record KN499232.1, on the reverse strand, counting down.
ACTGAAATTATCCAAATGATTCTCGTGAAGATGTATGGAGTTTGAAAGCACAGTGTAGTTTCTTGTATTACCACGCAACATCATAAGATTTTCAGTTCGAGAGAAGAACTCAACCCAAATACACAACTCCAGATCTGTTTTTTTGACGAGAAAACGACATTATTACATCAGAAAATACCGTGATATGGGCCTTTTAGGTTTTTCGCTCCTATCAGTGCCTCTTTACAAACGCACACATGTATTGTCCGAGCCGCTAAAGGTCCAAATTGGACGTTGAAGCCCCATTGTCTCCTGATTGTCCGGGTGACGTCGCCGCACAGACTCGGATGTTGGAGGGAGCGGGTAGATAAGATGTTCCGGAGTCAGTGTAATGTCTTTTATTGTGTCTGGAGATAAGCTGTGCTGCAGGGTGTTCACAGTGTGCCCCATTATACTGCGAAGGCAATCCAATACCACTAGTACATGTAACGGGGACTTTCCACAGCTCTCTCGTCAAATTTCAAGTATTTGCAGTAGTAGAAGGAGTAATGCAAATTGGCTCGTGACTAAACTGATAAAAACAAACAAAAAAGTCTTAATAAAAAATCAAAAATGCATGAGTGGTACATATAGGGGAGTAAAGTTGTTATAATTCAAAAACTTTCAGTGAGTTTGACAAATTTGCATGGAAGATAATTTGTTCCATTAGATTTTGGACAGAATTTTTCACTTTGAATTTTTTACCTCTAAAAAAAGTTTGAATTCTTTTTATTCTGAATTTTAGTCGCTGAATAGTATTAAATTCAAGCCCTCAAATTCAACAGTCAAAATTCAGAGTGTAAAATCCACGAAGATCCAAGACTCCAAGGCAGAAGCATCGATCCTATGAGTGAGGAGGACAGAGGCTGTTTCCTATTGGCCGTTCTCATCTGTGGGCGGGGTTTACTCAAGAAATAAAATAGATTAAGTTTTGATGAGGCTAATTCTGACCAATCAGATTGCTATCCTGCTCCATTTCCTGTTTATTAGTAAGTTAGATCAGATCACTTTGGATCGATTGCTTCTGCCTTGACATCTTGGCGCTTTCCTGCAATCTTTTTTCCAATTTGTTCTCAATTAAAATTACAGTTACATGGATAAATCAATAATAATCCAATCAAGTACTTGTATTGCTATCATAATTGTATTTAAGTAAAAGTTAAATGTACATTTGAGCACATTTCTAAGCTGAATTTTAGTTTTGTGTTTTCTAGTATATGAATTAAAAAGTTTGAAGAATAAAGGATATAGTAAGAATAAAGAATAAAGTCCTATATTACACAAAATTGATCCTTGTGAGCTTTAAGTCTTGTTGTCTTGTTATAATGCTGTTACTACATTAAAAATATTATTAGTTATTATTAGTCTGTCTACATCTCCAAAGCTCACAGTGTTCCACCTTGTGATGTCATGAAGCGGTGCGACTTTTAACAGGAACCAGAAAACGAGAACATATCACAACAAACCTGGCTTCCCGTTCGATTTAGAATTGAGCTCTCGCTTGTTGGGCCTAAGACGAGACTTAAAACCAGGGGGCAGGACCTTCACTGTGATTGGGCCTAAGACCTAAAATAGTGTAATATGGCCCTTTAATACTAGATATGAGGCGGTGAATGCAAAATATGTTTTTTATATCGACACCTTCCTGAAATAATTGCATAAGTCATTTTTTCAGGTTTTTCAGGAAACACAAAAAACTTCCCCCAAAATTTAAATTATGGCAATTTAGGCAAAAAGTGACTTAGGCAATTATTTTAGGAAGGTGATTTATGTTTATATTTTTGAACTGAATGTTTAAAAAAATATATATAAAAATATCGAGAGCAGAGAGACAGTATGCAGTGTGCTGCTGCCCTCTGGTGGACACAGTGAAACAAAGCACAGATGGGGTTACTATGGAAACAAATGACAAACAGAATAACATTTGCTGATATAGTAAGTTTAAAGTTAGAATGAATATTGATTGTTTGCATTGTGTTGTAGTTTCCTCATCACAAATGCACATGGAGTTCTCTCAAACAGAAAACAGTTCCACCATGTGGTAATATAGGAAGTACTCCACTGTGTTTTTAAACTCCATACATCTTCACTGGAATAATTTGGGTCATTTTAGACCTGGAATTGCCCATTTCAATTGAACTAAAGGTAAAAATGTAGTTGTCAACTTGCAAACTACAGCTTCATGACATCACAAGGTGGAACAGGGGATTTTTTTGTGTGTGAATAAAACAAAACACAACTTCAGTTGTTTTTGAGGAGACAAAAGTATAATAACATGGCTTAAAGGTCATTTTTGTGTAATATAGGACCTTTAAGGGTTAAGGTTACACATTAAAACTTGCACAATTTTTGAGGGTTTAGCTCATAGAAAATCATAATTATTTTCTTGCATCTTTATGAATTATATTGAAGTTCTTTTTTAAAATTTTGTAATCAAACACACAGTTTTTGAGAACATGTAAAAAAAAGGAAAAGAAAAAGGGGAAATTTACTCCCAGAAATGACAGACATTTTCCACTGATAGAGTCAAGACAAATCTGTTTTTCCATAATCGACATAAACACCTCTCCTGTAGTACGTGTTTCTCATGACTTTGCATTGTCATTCCCTGCCTCTCTCTCATGTATTTGTGTGTCCTCGTGTACAATTTATGGAAATACCGTTACCGTAAGTATGGTAGAACTGGACCTGAAGATTCTGGTGCTCTTCTAAGTACTCTTGATTGGTGACAAAACTGATAAAAACAAACAAAAAAACTATAAAAATGCATGAGTGGTAAATATTTAGGGGAGGAAAGTTGTTTTAATTTAAAAACTTTCAGTGAGTTTGACAAATATCTTGGTTGAGTATGGAATATAATTTTTTACATTAGATTTTGAACTTTAAATTCCACTTTGAATTTCTTAACTCTGAAAAAAGATGTTTGAATTTTAGTTGCTGAAATTAATATTAAGTATACTTTTTTGAGATGTTTCAAACTCAAAATTTCACCTTTTAAATATTCAGGACATAAAGTTTCAAGACCTCAAGTTCAATTCAATTCAAGTCAGAATTCAGAGTGTAAAATTTGCAGCAAAGATCCAAGACACCAAGACAGAAGCGATCGATCCTGTGCATGTTGCATGTCTCTCATTGGCTAATCCACCTGTCAATCACGCCCATTCTTCAGTGACTCGGCTCACAAAGTTACATAGTGCAGCTTTAGCTGTCCCTATGGTGTGTTATATCCTTCCCGTTCACCCAAACTGAACCTTATTTGAAACATAGTGCAGTCTGTATCAGAGCACCACAGTCTTCGGGTCCATCACGTGAGAAGAAGCTGAACTTCTAACTGTGTTTCTGTTTCCTTCTGTTCTCAGCAAAAAGCCAAAGAGACCTCCGAGACAGAGGCAACAGAACAACAACCGCCTAAAACCTCTGACGCTGGCCTACGACGGAGACACGGATATGTAGGACCGAGGGACTTTTGGATTACGAGGAGACGGGTGGACAATGAGAGGAGATGAGAGGACACCTGGAAACGAATGGACACTATGAGACGAGGAGACACCTGGAGATGAGAAGAGGCTGTGAGACGAGGGGGCGAACAGAAGGACGCCCTCATCACCGTGGGACAGATCCTCCTCTGGACCAGAGCCCTGGAGAAGATCAGACATTTTAAACCAACCAAACATGGCCGTCCTCCTTCTACCCTCCTTCGAACTTGTGTCGCTGGATCCAACTTGCCTGTCTTTCTTCTACCCTCTCACTCCTGTCGAACTAATGTTATTGAGATCTAACGTGACCATCCTCCTTTCATCTCGCGTCCTGATGAACTTGCATCACAGGATCCAACATGGTTGCCCTCCTTCTACCCTCTGTCTCCTGTCAAACCATGGATCTATAATAAGGACTGGATAAAACACCCCCCCCCCTCACCCCCCTGAGATCCACCAGTGGCCGCTCCAGGTACTGCAGCTCTTGGAAGCTTGGGCCCAGAAACAATCCTCCCTCTGTATTTTCAAAATATGAATATAAAAAAAAAAAAATTAAATCCTCTAAATGCCTAATAGTTAGCTTTGTGGAGATTTAGCTTAGCCTCACTCTGGCCTAGCTCTGACCCCGCGCTCTGATTGGTCAGAAGAGATCACACCGTGCACTGACATCACATGGAGAGGAGCTAGCTCGTATTGAGGAAGTAATGGTGCGTTCGATTATCCATCCGTCTCCTACTCAAGATCTCGGGTATGACGCCCACACTTCAGCCATTTTATTATTTTCCTTTGTTCGACTTGGAAAAAAAAGTGGACGCCAACCGCAAAGCTTGTTGTTTATCTTCGGAGACGTTTAGTCACACTTGATTCAATATTGGCTTCACCACAACACTGACTACCATATGAATGGACAGTGATATGGAAACAGTATGATACTGCAGTGATACACACACAGTAGGTCCTGCTTCTGGTACCACCAAACCACAAACACTATGAAAACAGTTCATACCAAGTGACACTGAGCGCAGCCATCTTTGGTTCAGTCTCGGAACCCTTGCTTGGTCTCCTCAGAGTTCCTCCCAGCTGGCAAGTTCGCCTCCTGAGGAGAAGGGGCGTGTCAGTGTGTGTCATTAGACAGTGTGTCACTAGACGGGGTCCGCAGATCTCTGCATCAGATGAATAATTGAATGCACCATAATCCAGAAGACCTACATCCCCCCACTGGGATATATCATTTCTTATCTGACACTAAACCACCATTTTAGAAAAAAAACAAAAAAAACAAAGAACTGTCAAATCCAGACTCAAATTCTCATTTCACTTCCAGTTTAGCTCGCTTGTACTGAGGAAGTAATCCAGAAGAGAGAATTATCTCTGGGCCCATGCACCAATGAGCACAGGTCACGCCATCTCGGGTTCACCTTCCAGATTTGATTATACTTCCATGTGTCAAACATGTGCTGCCTGGATCCAACATGGCCGCCTTCCTTCTTCCCTCTCATCTCAAACTTTTCCGGGGCTTTGAGGATTCTTCGCTTCAGATGGTGCCAAAACAGAAAACCGAGAGAAGAGCTCATAAAGGGTTTGGAGCGCTCTGTCGATCCTCTTCACCACGAAAGAGCCAGGCCCCCCTCTCTCTCTCTCTCTCTCTCTTTCTCGTTCTCTCATGTGGACTTGGGTGAGGAGAAACTGGAGGACAAGGAAACGTGGTGGTCCAGGCTCTACATTGCACTATATTAGTGCAGCATGATATGCACAGTGACTTCTACCTTTGCCATAGACGCTGCACTGCAACAAATAACAATCTACACCAGTTCAAATCAGCTGACTTCAGAATGTTATGCTGATTTGGATTTTTTTAACCACCAAAAGTGATTTATTTAACTAGAAAAAAGTACCAGCAAATGAAGCCAAGTGGTTTTATATTTAAAGTGGAAGTTAGTTGCAATTACACACACACAAAGAAAAAAAAGAAAATAAGTTTTGTTAAGACTTGTTGTGTTGTAATAGTGCTCTGAAGGGGGAGTGACTTAGTGTGGCAAAGGAAAGGGAGATTCCAAGTGTTTTATTTGAATTCCATTATTCAAATCAATAACATTATTTTCCATCTGACTCAAACAGGAGTGCTCTGACTTCTTTTGCAGCATTCCTAATCTTTTTTTTTTTTCTGTTAACTAAATCTTTGCCAACGGGTTAAACAAAATTGAACACAAATTTCAACAATTTTCCTGCCTCACTGGGAAATTTCATTTCTTATCTGACACTAAACCACCATTTTAGGATAAAAGACCAAACAAAAAACTGTCAAATCCAGATTAAAATTCTGATTTCACTTCCATTTTAACTCCAGATGTGTGTTATTTGTTGCAGTGCAGTTCCACTCTTTAAATCCCTGTGAATAGGTCTGGTTCCTCACGTTGGACTTTTGGTTCTGATGAAATGCATTTGTGGCTTTTGTGCTGTGTTTTTTGAAGATGTTACCTGTGTGGGGTCAGAAATGAGGACATGTCCACAACCAAAACACTCAGATTCCACTCTCTATGTAAGCAATTGAACCAGGAAGTGCTCCTCCGCGTTTTTAAAGTCCATACGTTTCCACTGGACTCCTTCTGGTCACTTTTACTCTTGACTTTCTATTTATCTGTTAGCTTCACGTTGACGGTAACCATGCTGCTAATTTTCACTCCCCACTGTTTCCAGCAGAGGGCGGCAGACAAAAAAAAGCTAGTGTAATGTTTTTCATTCTTTAACTGTTAAGATATAAATGCCAATAGATGTGGGTAAGACTCGGACATATTTACCTAAGTACATTTAACTTAAAGGCCGCCACACTACAGGAGAAATTGCCAGATTTAGGCTGTGATTGGCCTTGAGCTCAAGAAGGCGCGATTTTGAAGCTCTTTTAGATCGTAACCACCATACATCAGCAATGCTGCGGTAACAGCCGAGTGTGATGGAGTGATGGACACAGGTGCAACATGCAAACTCAGGAAATAGCTAAAATAGTGACTCACCTCTTGTAAAGTTATAAATTTAAAGTCCCGCATGTCATCCACATTATCCACAGAAATTGTCCGCTGCAAATAATGACTCTCCATCCATAAAACAGCACTGTTAATCACGTTTGGAGTGTTCTTTGAAAGTAAAAAGGCGAGAGTAGTTCCCCATGTGTCTTTTTACATCTACACAGCACGTGGATTGAGATTAAGCTGCAAATTAGTGATAGTGACTCTACTTCCTGTGGACTTGATTGCAAACCTTCTGTGCATTAAAAATCCTGTATCTGAAGTATTGCTTCACATTTCACACACAATAATAATAACAGTTCTGTTTTTGCATCTAAACTAGAAGTGCAGAACTCTGATCTTTTACACTTAGGTCTCAGAGTGAGTGGTTTTACTGTAGAAAGGAAACAGCTGACGTGACGCGCTCACAGCTTTATATCCTGTGGTCCACAGACAGATCCCACTGCAGTCTTTGTGATCGGAGATTTAGAATCTCTTAAGATCCTCCTCGTGTCTGAGGTGTGTGCTCGTTGCACATTTAAAGACTGAAATATCCTGTAGTGTGTGGCAGCCTTAACGTTACATTACAGGTGCACTATTTCACTTTTCCGGTGTGGGGTCCACCACCATCTTGTCTCAATGAAAATGTTTTTTGCCCTAAATATTCCACAGTATGTCTTTAAATTGATCTATCGCATATGTATTCAATCAAAGTATTGCATTGCTTAAAACCTTGAAAAGTGGATTCTTTCTATAAGCAGGGCTCACCTCTTCACAGATCTGACGTGGATCTTGGCCTTATGGCTGTCCCGGTACAGAAATAAGTGAAATGCCAAACTGTGGAACATTCTAGGCAAAGCAATAACATCTCCATGGAGCAGGTGATGGACTTTCCACCAGAAAAGTTACACATTGCACCTGTAAAATTGTATTTCTCAGACTAGTTTTCTGACACCATCTCAAGTATATTGTATCATGTAAGTTACTTCCCACTGTGACCAAAGTTTTATTTTGATGATATGAAACAATTTGTGTTTCTTGCAGCTCTCCTCCTTTTTGGTCCATCCTTTGAAAATACGAGATTTTGTGCATTATTTAATATTTGTTTTTTCAATTACTTAAACTTCAAATGATTATATTTTTAATAGTTTCCGCAAATGTTTTACTCTTATTTTTTTGGCTACCGTACCCACCTCTAAATTCTAAAACAACGCTGTCCAAAAGTATTTAAAAACAGAGTATTATATGTTGTATATTGTTCATATGTTTATTTTTATTTAGCGTGGACATAACCTCATTCCTTACTTCAGTGAAAGGTGCATGGTGTAACTTTTTTGGTAGAGCATCCGTCAAAAGCTTTTCTCCATGGAGATGTTGGATGGAATGTTTCACAGTATGGCATTAAACTTTTCTATCTACACGGAAACCAACCGGGAGCTGTTTTTCTAGGTATTTTTGAGCTATAAAACGTAAAGTAGATGTATTTAAAGTCATACTGTGGAACATTCCAGGGAGACCAATGACATGTATCCATAGAAACAAGCAGGAAACGGACCTCCAACCAAACCAAAAAGTTACACAGCGCGCCTCTAACTCATTGGTATTAGTTATTCTTACAAATGTATCTTTTTATTTGTATTTTTTTTTACTTGTGGCATTATGCGAAGGACTGACTCGGACTTGGAACCACACATGAGTCCAGGAGTCACGTCTGCCTTATAGGGTCAGTCCAAACCTCCCACACACCCGGACCAGAGCTGAGCCCATCTATAGCAGACCCATGTATCATAACGTAGGTGCTTCAATCTTGTACAAAAGAAAAATATAAAAAGATATCTGATTCGAGATGTGGGCGCTGCAAAAAGGAGATCAGTTAAAAAGACTTGAATTCAGAGGTTTCTGTTTTGGTTTGAGTACGTTTGACAAGTTTATATACCCAGATATGGCCTAAATATGTACAAATATCCCAAAATTATAAGTTAAAAATGCGGTATGTAACTTTTTGGGGGTTCGTCATGTGCTTGTTTTCATGGAGATGTCATTGCTCTACTTGGAATGTTCCACAGTATGACATTAAACAGCTCAACCTTACAATTACTCAATTACGTTGGTTTTACAGCTCAAAAATATTTAGAAAAACAGGAATTATGACTGTGAACGGGGTCGCCTCTCCACAGATCTGACCTGTAACTTGGTCTAGTTTGACCTCCATGATTTAAAGGTATGATGCTAGACTGCGGAACATTCCAAACAAAGCAATAACGTCTCAATGGAGAAAAGCGTTTGACAGAACCTCAACCAGAAAAGCTCCCCGATGCACCTTTAAAAGAACCTTTTTTTTGTTTGAAATTTCACGGTTGCAACGCAAAGTTCAAGAACAGAAAGAAAGAGAGTACAAATATGCAATCAAAAATAACTTAAAGTAGACTGAAAGGTGCTGTTTGTGAGTTTTACCGTCTTAAAAACGTACTTTATGCACTCAGAATATCCTAATTATTCACCATTTTCATCAAAAAAGCAACAACTAGCATGCTAACACACACAAAAGCATTATAATTAGATGACACAGCCCCAATCTGTATATTTTGTTCACAATTTGAGAAGAAATAAATAAAATCAGATCTGTGAATTCAAGTCTTTTAACATCTGTAACTAAATACGACCTTTTGCGGTGCGGGGATGTCTACTCATGTCCGATTTGTAAATAGTGATTTTTTATTTTTCTGCAGATCAAATGGAGGAGTGTACATTTATTTTGTATGCACACAAATGCTTAGTTTGAATATGAGTGCGGCTGTCGGAAACCACGTGCTGTGTGTGTCGTGAGGTCGGCCATTTTGTACAGCTCGTTTACATGTCTGGGTTATGGAACATGGAAATAAATGAGAACACGGTTGTAACACGAACTTATGTTTTGGTTTCTCTTTTCATTATTCGATTTTTAAAGGGAATTTTGGACATATCATTTCCTAGTGAGCCAGAGAGGAGTAGACATGTGGAGACATTTTTTAGAATAATCCCTCCAGTCCTTGTAATTGCAGAATAAGATGGTGCTAGGCTAGCGCATGTCAATGGGCTTAGTTAGCCTGCCGCTAAAAACAGTCTTACCCACTTCACAAAGCACCAAAACAGTTATAACCAGACTGTCGATGTGAATGTTTAAGGAGTAAAACCAATGTTGCATCTGAAGGATTTATGTCTGAGCAGCAGCAGCGAGTTGTACTTCCTGATAGAAAACTTATCAGCAGCGGATTGATATATGAGAAAATAGTTCCTTAAAATGCTACAATTCATGCAGTTTATTTTTACTTCTAAAATGATTCTATCAACACAGACATTCACATCAACAGTCTGGCATAATAATAGATTTGCCTCGAGTGCTTTGTGGAGTGGGTAAGACTGTTTTTAGCTGCAGGCAAAAGAAAACCATTGACATGCACTAGCCTAGCACCAGCAACCTCTGCAAACACAAGGACTGGATGGAATATTGTAAAAAGTGTCTCTACACACCTCCAACACTCACTAGTAAATGAGGTCCTATGTCTGAAGTGTCAATTGAATTTTCTGATACAAATGATTTTAGAATAGCAAATGTGAAAATTTGAAGACTTTTAAGCGGTTTATATGACTTATATGACTATTTTCTGTAGTTTCCTGGCTCCATTTGACCTGTCCTGCAGTGCAACTGGAGAAACCTCTGGAGTGGGATCCATCTCCAGATCTTGAGCTGATCTCGGTCAGGAAAACTTTACCTGGAAGATTTGACCTACAGGCTCTATTCACACTTAGTGGAAGATGTTTGGAACTTCGGGGACACTGGGCATGGATCTAGAATAACAACTTTTATGATGTTTTATTATAGTTCTATATGGGCATGTGATAAAACTGTGGATTCAGCAGCAGCGTCTTCACAACCTGCTACAGCTTTTCTATGGAGGGCGGGACTTTAATCGCAGCTGCTGATCTGCCGAACATACTGGAACGGCGCAATGACATCTTAACATCAATAAAATCAGACAAATTATAATACGCAAATGAATTCTCAATTTATAAAAGGAAAAAAAAAGAATACAATGGCATCTAGATGAAAAAAACTGGGTCATTTTCTTAGTTTTCCCAGATTTTGTCAGAGCCCAAATATTTTTTAGGTTTTAGGGGTTTTTTAGGTTCATAGGGAAATGGAGCACCTAAAGGACACCCAGACACAGGGAGAACATACAAACTCTGCACTTACAGATCAGGCTGAACCTTCTTGCTGTGAGGA
>JACN01053065.1:0-15701 GCA_000787155.1 Scartelaos histophorus | reverse complement strand
ACTGGGGGGAATTAGCCGGTTTTATGGGCGCGTCAAGCTTCGGAATACGTGATTACGACGGACGAGATGGAATGCCGTTTATTTCGAGGGTTTCATTTTTGCCGTTCTCTCGGAGGTCAATTCAAGTTTATTTCTATAGCGTTGTGTAACTTTTCGATCGGAGATGTCATTGCACTGCCCGGAATGTTCCACAGTGTGACGTTAAACAGTTAAACACCTTACATTTACTCGATCTCAGGTGGTTTTATTGCTACCTAGAAAAACAACATTCTGACTGTGAGCGGGGTCGCCTCTCCACAGATCTGACTTGTAACCTGGTCTGATTTGGTTTCCAAGAAAATAAAAAGGTTTAATGTCATACTGTGAAACATTCCAGACAAAGCAATACATAAGATCTCCATGGAGAAAAGCATTTGATGGACCTTCCAGAAGAAAAATGACATCATTCACATTTAAAAGAACTTCAGCTGACCAAAGCGCTGCATATAAAAGTCAACAAAAACAGAAATATAACAAATATACATGGAAAAACTACAAGAAAACAATAAGATATACTGTCTATTGTGTATTAAATAGCAGAAAAAGATGTGAGTGTGTACTTTGTGTTCTGTATCTCCCAATAACCTTCAGTGAGGTACTCCAGACCTAGGACCAGGCTTGAAGGAACTGTATGTATCCTGTGGTCTTCCAATAAAAAAGTACTATGATCACAAATGAGCCTGGGTTGCACCACAAATGGGAATTCCAAGAGCAAAGTTCAGTGTTCAAAAAAAGTTTATTGTCAGTTCTTTGTATTAAAAACATATAAAGAATCGACAATATATTTCTCACTCCAATTCATATCAATAAATAATCATAAATAATAATGAATGGAAAAGTTTCAGAGCTTTTATCCATGTTATAGTTGTTTCTTCATGCCATTTACTCACCCAAAGTTGTATTGCGTGCATGTTTGAACAATCTTTAATCGCTTATTTTCAAGGCTTGTTTCAAGGCTTATTTTCAAGGCTTTCAAGGCTTTCATCGCTTGTTTTCGCCGCTAGAACATGATCACTGCGACATACTTCGTTCAAAATAGTATTTTCTTAATAAATGATGTGTATTATGCGTAAGATTTGGCAGCATTGCATAGCTATTTTAGTATACATCTTTAAAGTCCATGGTTTGCTAGTGTGATGTGCAGCTGTCCATCAAAGGTGCTGACAGCTGCACAGCCTTATGTTATGATGATGTTTGAGGCGATGGTGCTTCCATTGGACACCACCATTTTCTAACACGGAAACGAGCACACTTGTTTCTTTTATTACCTCGTTTTAGAATAATAATAGTTTAGAATCAATATTTGGATGGCAGTTTTCTAGTTTCTAACATAATGATCCATGGGTGTCATAGGTCATAAACCGTCAGTGGAGTTGCAAGAGATTTTGGGGGGGTCGCCTTGTCATAATCACCCTGGACTGGAACGCACTACAAAAACGCACTTATCTTATGAGAAATGTTTGAATAATTTCTAATATTTTTGTAATTATTTTATTGACAATTCTGTTCCAATATTGCTGCTTCAAATGAATATTAAAAAGATAAAGAAATAGGTGAATTATGAATACCTTTTACTGCTGGTTAAATTCATGCTTTTCATTGTTTAAAACTTGAGAAATACTAATTGTTCAGGGCAAACTACGGCCCGTTGATCTTTTTAATCTGGCTCGTCGAACTGAAAGTTGAGTTTTGGCATTGGGGAATAGAATTTAATACATTGAATAGAAGGAGCATCTCCTACTGTTTTTGAAATAAGACTGTCAGGAGAAGAGTGATGATGATAAGACCCTGAAGGATAACAGAACTTTCAGTGCTTTAAAATAGTAACTTAGTAATAAAAAAAAATTAAATAAAAATAAAACTGTCAGAGTTTTAAGAGTCATTTCTATAAACAGTAGACACCATGGCAAAGACAGATATTTAGTTTGACAGAATTTCAAATGATTTTCAGTTGAATTAAATCCCACATTTTCTACATATCCCATGTTATTATTTTTCTTTTTGAGGTGGATTATCAAAACAATCTTCCATCTGCTCTTGGTTCGGCCCTTCCATCAAATTTGATCAAATTTCCATCAACGTGGCCCATGAGTCAAAAAGTTTACCCACCCCTGGTTCAGAGAGACACGATCACTCAGGCAACAATTAAATATCCACATGTTCAGTGTTCAATAACTGTCAAATCCACCTTAATTTGTCACTTACGAGGGTCGCAAAGGTTTATGACTTTTAAAATATGTGTCCTCATAAGAAACACTGTCAGAGATAAAAACTATATAGAAAAAGCGTCTTCTTTAAAATAAACCCTGATTCTAATAAGTTGCAGTGTCGTGTCAACAATCAGCGCATTACTCTGCAGGACCATACACACGAACATAAACTCAACTTTAAATGACCAAACATGACCAAATCAAGCATAGAAAGCTTAAGAGTGCGTGTTCAAACTAAAAGCATCCCCCGTCCCCACATGTTCACAAACAGCCCCGGCGTCATAAACACACTGTCAACTTCACAGACGTCCAAATGGACCCTGTAACTACCGGGACGTCCAATAAAAGCTTTTTAGGTTTGGACTTTGACGTGTTGTTTAGACCAGGTGTGCTCTGAGCCTCCACATCTGCTCACACGTGCACGCTCCGGCTCGTGCACATGTGGCTGTGTTTACGCCACACAGCCACGGCGCACTGGAGTTTTAGGCACAGGGTCTAAAAATACTATTACTGAATATGGAACTAAATATGGAATTGTGAGTTAAAGGTTCAATATTACACAAAATTGGCTTCTACTGAATTTGATCTGAATAAGTACTATGAACCAAACTACTACTACGTCAAAAAACATACTGATAATACTAATACTGCAGCTGCTACTACTACAGGCCCTATTTAAAGAGACAAAAACTGCAGAGCCTCGCTTCCTGCTCCATTCATTGTGTATTGGGAAGTCTTGCTGAAATAAATCTATATTTAAATATCCGACAGAGGACAGAAGGCTCCACAGATAGTGAATGTAAATACTTCACTACAGGAAGGTTCTGAGTTTAGAAAAGAAAGTATGTGTCTAAAAGCTAACGCTAACTGAAATTAAAATGAATGCTAAAATAACACTACGATCTTTACTGATTTGTAAATGGAAAAAAGTTAGTGTTCTATTTTGAGGTCTAGATTAGGTAAGCATTAGCATTAGCTTTTAACACTTTCAATAAACAGAGAGGCTTCAATCAGTTAAGTGCTTAAGGCGCATTTTATTGTTCTCCGGGAAAACCGACGTCCACCGCGAGATGCAATGGAGCGGCCAATCAAATCTGGGTTCCAAAGTATAAACTCGGGCTACAAGAATTGTCTTTTGGTCACTTTGATATGTTAACCTCTTAAACGCCTAATTTTATATAGATGTATAAGCATGTTTTGTATGTGCTTTTGCCTTTAAGTAGATTTAGATTTGAAATGGACAACTTGAAAATGTGCTTGCCTAAAGTTCCTCGAAAGGTACTGCATATGCACCAACCGGATCCAAACGGTTTGTGGTGTATTTGTGACATTTGGCGTTAAGAAGCTACAGTATGTTGCGCATGTGTAGAGAAAGTGTCTTCGAAAAACGTCGCAGTAACATTTCGACTTTCTTTCACATCATTTAACTGTAGACGCAAGTTTTTTTCTGAATATGTAATAGTCAAACCGCCGTAATTGAGTCGTCGACAGACTCAGCTAAATAAACATTAAACTTTCTCAGGCATCTGTATTTTGACCAAATGTCGCAATGGAACGCAGTTACAACAGAGAACTTGGATTGCAATGGAACGCAGTTACAACAGAGAACTTGGATTTATCGCCAACCAAGGTTCAATAGAATGCGGCATTACATCGTCGTAAAGGGAAATTTAACACAATAATATTAAAGAGTTCCTCAAACATCTGTCTGTTTTTGAGGAGGGAACATTATAACATCGCTTAACCCTCAGAAGAATCAGTTAAGCTTAATATCGGGCATTTAACATAGAAAATAACTAGCTTAAGATAGAGAAAAGTCCGATAGTGTCTCGAAATGCCAGTGAACGGGGGATTGCAGGGGACCGGCCCCACAACACGAGCTACCTTCAGAGATGAAAAAGCCCCGGCCACACCTGCTTTCAATTTGAGAGCCAAACAATAGCGGCTTTGTGGAACGCCGCGGAGACGAGAGGCTGGACCACGGGGGGAATGTTTGTACGAAGCATCACGGAAAACAAAATATTTTACAAACGCTGCAAATACCGTGCACTGAGAAATTGGAAATAATGTCTTTGATACGTGTACTTGTAATAATATGACTTCGGTTTGATCCAGAGAACTGAGGAATATGCGAAACATGTGGTACTTTACTGAGTACTTGGGACTTTGTTGTGTTAAAGATGCTGTACTTGACTCTTAAACTTCTCAAAATAAACTCTTTAAGCTTTAAGACATGTCGTAATGTTGTTACCTCCTCAAAATAGACCTGGAGTCGTGTTTTGTTTCATTCAAACATATTTTATAATTAGTCTGTCTCTTTCACATCATTTAACTGTAGACGCAAGTTTTTTTCTGAATATGTAATAGTCAAACCGCCGTAATTGAGTCGTCGACAGACTCAGCTAAATAAACATTAAACTTTCTCAGGCATCTGTATTTTGACCAAATGTCGCAATGGAACGCAGTTACAACAGAGAACTTGGATTTATCGCCAACCAAGGTTCAATAGAATGCGGCATTACATCGTCGTAAAGGGAAATTTAACACAATAATATTAAAGAGTTCCTCAAACATGTGTCTGTTTTTGAGTAGGTAACATTATAACACAGCTTAACCCTCAGAAGAATCAGTTAAGCTTAATATCGGGCATTTAACATAGAAAATAACTAGCTTAAGATAGAGAAAAGTCCGATAGTGTCTCGAAATGCCAGTGAACGGGGGATTGCAGGGGACCGGCCCCACAACACGAGCTACCTTCAGAGATGAAAAAGCCCCGGCCACACCTGCTTTCAATTTGAGAGCCAAACAATAGCGGCTTTGTGGAACGCCGCGGAGACGAGAGGCTGGACCACGGGGGGAATGTTTGTACGAAGCATCACGGAAAACAAAATATTTTACAAACGCTGCAAATACCGTGCACTGAGAAATTGGAAATAATGTCTTTGATACGTGTACTTGTAATAATATGACTTCGGTTTGATCCAGAGAACTGAGGAATATGCGAAACATGTGGTACTTTACTGAGTACTTGGGACTTTGTTGTGTTAAAGATGCTGTACTTGACTCCTAAACTTCCCATAATACTCATAATAAACTCTTTAAGCTTTAAGACATGTCGTAATGTTGTTACCTCCTCAAAATAGACCTGGAGTCGTGTTTTGTTTCATTCAAACATATTTTATAATTAGTCTGTCTATATCTCCAAAGCTCAAAATGCTCTGTTCCACATTGTGATGTCATATAGTGGTAGTTTTAAAATGAACAGCTACCTTTTACTTTTAGTTTAGTAGAGATTCTAGGGTTGAAATGATCTAAATGATTCTAGTAAAGGCGTATGGGGTTTAAAAACACAGTAGAGCACTTCCTGTATTACCACGTGACATCACAAGGTGGAACAGGGTTTTTCTTCACTTACTTTACACAGTTTATCAGTACTTTTCGTAACAGAGCGTAGCAGGGTGGCCTTTTCTCGTGACAATTAAGCAAAAAACTAGCATGCTAACAACCACTTCCAGATTATCGGGCATTAAAACACTTTATAAGTAGATGCAGAGAATACACAGCAGACTTATTTTGACGTCAAGAGCTGCATATATAAAAAAATCTGTACTGAAACAAGAATTTTTGTTCAGATAAATGGGAATAATTGTGTACAGAACCTTTAAGGAACAAATAAATAAAAAATAAATAAATAAAAATACATAGCCAACTACTACAATAACTTTACTACTACTACTCTTTCTTAAATGTCCATATTAGACTATTTTCTGATCTTCTTTCTGATTTTCTAATATAGTTTCCTTTTCACAAACAGACCTGGAGTTGTGTTGTTTCATTTATCTTAAATGTCCATATTAGTGCTATTTTCTGATCTTCTTTCTGATTTCTAATATAGTTTCCTTTTCACAAACAGACCTGGAGTCGTGTTTTGTTTCATTCACACTTTCTTAACGCACAAACCCTGCATATTTAAGATTAAGAGTCCTTCTCTCAAACAGGAAACGCTCTGTTCCACCTTGTGATGTCATGTGGTGATACAGGAAGTGCTTCGCTGTGGGTTCATTTCACCCCTGGAATTGCCAAATCTTGACTGAACAAAAGGTAAAAGGAGTCGTTACCTTGAAAACTAAAGCTTTTTAAGATTTGAAGATGTAGAGAGACTAATAATAAAGGGTTACTCAAACATGTGTGAATAAAACATAACATAACTCTGAGGAAGTAACATTACAGCATGAGCTCAATTTTGGACCTTCGACAAAGATTTGATTGTAAAAGTGGTTTTGGGTCTTTTCTAATAACAAAATAAATGGACTGATGGGTAAACATTGCAGGCCTGGTTCTTGCGCGGTGTTTGGAGTTAAAAATAGCTCCTTGTTCCGATCAGACATGGCTGGCCTCACCTCTCCGTAAACTCCGCTGGCAGCTCCACTCACTGCGCTACAGATGGCATTTCAAACAGCCGAGGCAAAGGAAACCGGAAGATCTGACATATTCTGTTCGCCGCTTGCACCCACATCACTGGACTCTGTCGAATTTAAACTTTCCGAACTTCTCGACTTTTATATCAAAGGTGCACTGTGTAACTTATCCGGCGGCGGGTTCGTCGGATGCTTAGATGTTATTGTTCTGTCTGGAATGTTTCACAGTCTGGTGTTAAACCTTTCTTGGAGGCAAGTTACTGGTCCGATCTATGGAGAGGCAACCCCGCTCACAGTTAAATGCATGTTTTTCTAAGTATCTGTAACGAAAAATGTAATCTATGGAGAGGCAACCCCGCTCACAGTTAAATGCATGTTTTTCTAAGTATCTGTAACTGGAAAAATGTAAGGTAGAGCAATGACATCTATCTATTAATGCAAGGAACATTTGTCTGTGTTTTTGTCTGTCTATTCCATGCATAACTCTCGAAGCGCTCGCCCGGCCAATCTCAAATTCGGAGGGTGTCATTGCGACGGTACGAGGGTGTGTGGTGCCAAATTTCGTGTCGTTATGGCAAAAAACGGCAAAGATATCGATCAAAAACAACGCTTGTGAGAAATAAACGATAGATGGAACAATCATTTTAGGGTACTTTTTTGTACTGGTATCCATAGAAACAAGCAGGTGATGGACCCCCAAATGAAAAGTTACACAGTGCACCTTTAGGTCAAGCCAAACAAGTACAAAAACACAGTACACATGATATTTGGTGTACTTTATAAACTCAAACATACTAGTATATAGAGCGATCATTCAACATTATAGCCACATCTGCCATTATCATCTCCATATGCAACAAGCAACAGAAACAAATACTGTGTGATATATGGGCCCCCACTGTGAGACATACATTTTATAGACCACTACAGACCACCAGAGTTGTGTTTGGTTTCATTCACACGTGTTTGAATAACCCTTCATTATTAGTCCGTCTCACACTGCAAAAAAGCTTGGCCAAAATTGAACATAAACACTTAAATCTTTCAGAAAATGATTTAAAAGTAGTGAAACGGTCAAAGAAATTTGCAGTTTTACCGTTAGTTTAGTAGAGATTGGCTGAAATTATCTAACTCTAGGTCTGTTTGTGATGAGGAAACAACGTTATAACCGATCAGAAAAAAAAAGTAATATGGACCCTCAATATATACGTATTATAGCAAATTTACACCATATTTTTTGTTATTAAAACGTCATGTAAAAAGTTATATCTGATGAAAATTCATTGTAGCCTATTTTTTTGTTTTCCCAAAGCAATAAAGTCCACAGTTTTACTAACACATGTCGATGTCGCTCAAGCGTTTTTGATAATCTGATTTCTTTTGTCTGTGGAAACACACACCCGAAATCAGATCTAATTACTGGGTTATCGGATTAGTTTAGTTATCGGATTTTGACGGGGCACGTAAAAGGTACCCATTGTCTAACGATCTCGATTTAAAAGAAACTTTTAAGCTAGTTGCTAAATTGTTGAAGTCCCACTGCCGTTCCACTGGAGTTGTGTTTTATTTCTTTTTATTAGAATTTGCAAAGAAATCATGTTATTTTGACTTAAAACTCTATGCACTAAAAAGTATAATATATAAATGTCATTTTATAGAAGTGTATGTAAGATTTGGATCATTTTACACAATTTTCGGATTTGTTTTAATGTTGTTTCCTCATTCCTCATGTTTAAACGCTGCATATATAGGCGGAGTTTCCACCCTGGATGTCACGTGGTCATACAGGAAGTGCTCCACTGTGTTTTAAAACTGCATACACCTTCGCGAGAATCATTTGGAAATCTTTACTAAACATAAGCCAAATGAAACAAAACAAAATACAACTCTGGATATGAGATGAAGAGAAGTAGTAGAGGGTTAAACTTGAAATTTATAACAGAAAATGTAACAAACCCGACGCACATTGACCGAATATATTAAAAGTCCTTTATTACCTGGAGGGACATCAAGCAAGATGGTCATTTCTGGTTATGTTTTATAGGTTTGAATTACGCAAAATTGACTCTTCTGAGGTTTAAGTCATGTTATAATGCTCTTACTTCCTCAAAAACAGACGTGGAGTTGTGTTTTGTTTCATTCCTTTCATTTGAGAAACCTTTTATTATTATTCCGTCGGCATCTCCAAACCTCAAAATGCTCCGGTTCTCCTTGCGATGTGGCGTTTTTTTCGAGTTAACGCCTAACTTTTGCCTTTAGCTCAGTAGAGATCGGCAATCCTGGGCTGAAATCATCCAAATGAAGGTGTGCGGAGTTTAAAAACACAGCGGAGCACTTCCTGTATTAGCATTACAACATTATAACGCGACTTAAAGCTCGCAAGAACCCGTTTTGTGCTACGTAAGAGCTTGAAATTCTCAACCTACTTCCTCCCGATCGGACGAAACTACCTTACGTAACCGACTTCCTCTTTCGTCCATAATTCATAACGCGGATAAACCGAGTACACAACATTTTATTGACAAGTATTTGCAGTAGTGTAGATTTACCAGCGTTGCATACAGAACAGTCAAGGAAGGATGTAGTCATTATTCTAGTTACGACACCCAGGGGGCCCACTCCACTGTGATTATGACTACATCAGTGATTGGCAGCGGCTGCATCTTCTCTCCTTCTTAATCACGCCGGAGTACTTCACGGCGGATTACGATTTAATAATATATGTAGTATTAATACGTATTTGTACTTTTATACCGCTGGGGAGTATATAGATCGGTGTACAAGAGCAGATAGTATTTTTTATTTATGCGCTCGAACGCGGCCCATCCCTGCGGACAGAGACTAGGCGGGTTGCCAGGTTGAAGCAGATCCTTGTCTTACTAGATAGAAAAAAAAAAGAAAGAAAAGAGGCGGTGTCCATGGTTACAGATGATGTTTGAAGTGGAGGCAAACTAGTGGAGCTGGAGCTATTTGCGTACTGTATGATCAATACGAGGTGTCAGGGAAAAGACATGCAAATCGATGGGCTGTGATCGCGAAGTCTGCGGCGATTATGAGCGTTAGTTAGCGGCTAATGAGCTCACAACAGCGCGAAGGAAAAGAGGCGCACTGTGTTTGGAAAGAAAACATGTAAAGGTAGAAATAAGGAGAATAGAAAAGATGGTTTTTGGACATTGCGTCATTGCAAATCTTCCAAAAAACCCCATAATTGGTCGAGTGGTCGAATCCACTGACCCACAGGTTGACCGGTGTGATTCCCGCTCACTCAGATGAACGCTGTCAATGTGTCCTTGGGCAAGAGACTTAACCCATCTCGCCCCTAGTTTCTGAGTACACCGGTGTATGAATGTGTGTGTGAATGAGTGTGTGGTTCTTTAATGTAATGTGCTTTGAGTGAATTTGTGACCATGTTTTATGTGCCAAAATACAATAGTGAAAATGGTGCTGATCAAAGGCCTAAAATGTACATGTATTACTTGTGCGGTGTGTATTTGTGTGTGTTTTAATGCGTTTTAAATCCAACACATTTGTCATTTTAGTTTGGCAAAGTGCGCAGTCGGGGTTGGGGCCTATTGGAGACTCAGGGTTTAGAAGATGAAATGTCTCTTCTGATAATAAGGCCGATAATTACAGCTATGAAAATGTAAGTCCAACAATATTAAGTATTGTTGTATTATATTAATACAGGTAAGATGTAAACTGTTTCTTTGAGCCGTACTTTAAAGAATTTCGCACATCAGTTTCAGTGGTCTACAAAATTTTGGAAAATATAAATAAAAAATTGCTAAATCTTACTTAATTTGATGAGATATATTGGAAAACAACTGATAAATACGTTTGTTGGCTCATGTTAACCAAGATATTTAATGATACAATGATATTTAATGTGGGGCCCTTAACTCTTGTCCTGGTTCCAGTTTTGCCTCCAAAATAAAGGTGTTCCCTTTTTAACCGCTGCAGTGATACTGAGCTTTTGTGGAACAAAGGTCACCTCAGCACAAATATAACAGAAATGGTCTGGATTGTTGATCCAGTTTGGAGGCGTCTCTGTTCTTATAGTCAAAACATGTGAAAGTGACTTAGAAATATTGGGACTGACTAAATCAAATGTACAAGTTGCTCCATGTGACTTGAGAAGCTCCATGTGCCGCACTTATATAGATATATCTACAGCAACACATTTGTACATTTCCACAGCACAAACACTTCAGTGAGATTTGAACAGAGATGTTCTCTCAAACTCTGACCTGTATGAAACTGTTCACATGTGGAGACAAAGTTTTAAAATAAAAGTGAAGCTTGGAAACAAACATTTTTAATAATTCACATTTTCAGTAAATTTGCCTGGAATTCAAAATTTTGGCATAATCCTGTATCTTGAAAACTAAAGCCAATTAGCATTTTTGACATAAGTTATCTTTGTCAGTGACCCACATTTGGTAAAGTCTGACTACTTTTATCACAGAAGCATTTTGCTTGCAGACCAGTGTTTCCTGAAACAGGTGCATTGGAGAGGACAGGGAGCACCCCGAGAACATCGAGAAATATCCAGCACTCCCAGTTAACTGCAGAATGTGAGAATCATTAGGACCTACTGCAATGTTTCATCACTCGGCTTTCATCAGGAAAAATGCTGAACCTTAAACCTAACTGTAACCCTACAACCTAATCCCTGATTTTGCCTGTCGAAACACTGGAGGAGGTCCTAATAAATCTCACATTTTACAATTAAGACGGTGTGTAGGATCCTTCTGTATGTGAGCCGAACTTAAAAGTCCGATATTATACAAATCTGACTCTTGTGAGCTTTAAGTCGTGTTATGATGTCGCTACCTCCTCAAAAACATACCAGGAGTTGTGTTTTGTTTCATTCACACATTTCACATTTCATTTTGTTTCAGTAATCCTGGGTTATTAGTCTGTCTACATCTCCAAATCTCCAAATTTTCTTTTCCACTTTGTGATGTCATGTAGTGGCAGTTTTCAAGTTAACCCTAACCTTGTAGTTCAGTAGAGATTGCCAATTCCAGAGATAAAATGCTCCAAATTATTTTAGTGAAGCTGTATGGAGTTAAAAAAACACCATGGAGCACTTCCTGTATCACCATATGACATCACAATGCAGAACAGAGTGTTTTCTGTTTGAGAGAAGAGCTCAGCCTAAATCTGCAGGGTTTGTGTGTTAAACTTGTGTGAATGAAACAAAACACAACTCCAGGTCTGTTTGTGATGAGGAAACAAACTTAGAATGAGAAAATAGTGGAATATGGTCCTTTAATAACAATCGTTTGCAATGTAATAAAGATTTCAGATGACCCAATTCATATTTTTATCAGGATTTATTATAATTTGGTACACTATATTTCAAAATAACCTTTTTAAAAATCATAATATAACACAATAACCATTTTACAAGCACAGCGTTTTCAAAGTATATTGGGGCAACCTGTCGGGAGGTGTCAGGGGAACCATCTCCAGACTGTGAGCTACGTTCAGTGTCAGGAATCGCTCGCCGGTGGATGAGTCTATTGTGAAATGGGGAAATCACATTACCTTGACGGAAAACACCCACGCACTGGAAAAACATGCAAACTCCACACAAAAAGGTCCAAACTCAAAACAGGGAGTAGTTATTTTACTTAAATGTAGTGAACAGTATCAAAGCTAAAGCTAAAAATGTGGAGATATCGATAGTGGCATCAAATATTTGCACATTTGATAAAGGAAAAATGAGCTGGATCAGGTATCGGTTAAGTCGATATCCTGGTTGGTCCTTTAATTGGATGTATTAAGACTGAATTTGTGACGTGAAGGAGACACAACTCCAGGTCTGTTTGCGATGAGGAAACAAACTTAGAATGAGAAAATAGTGGAATATGGTCCTTTAATAACACTCGTTTGCAATGTAATAAAGATTTCAGATGACCCAATTCATATTTTTATCAGGATTTATTATAATTTGGTACACTATATTTCAAAATAACCTTTTTAAAAATCATAATATAACACAATAACCATTTTACAAGCACAGCGTTTTCAAAGTATATTGGGGCAACCTGTCGGGAGGTGTCAGGGGAACCATCTCCAGACTGTGAGCTACGTTCAGTGTCAGGAATCGCTCGCCGGTGGATGAGTCTATTGTGAAATGGGGAAATCACATTACCTTGACGGAAAACACCCACGCACTGGAAAAACATGCAAACTCCACACAAAAGTGTCCAACACGCACTGGAAAAACATGCAAACTCCACACAAAAAGGTCCAAACTCAAAACAGGGAGTAGTTATTTTACTTAAATGTAGTGAACAGTATCAAAGCTAAAGCTAAAAATGTGGAGATATCGATAGTGGCATCAAATATTTGCACATTTGATAAAGGAAAAATGAGCTGGATCAGGTATCGGTTAAGTCGATATCCTGGTTGGTCCTTTAATTGGATGTATTAAGACTGAATTTGTGACGTGAAGGAGAAATAACAGTTACATAACAATATTTTAGGGTAATGAGTGCCTTTTTTCATCTCTACAGTTGGTATCAGTTAATATCTGGGATCTACTCAAAGCTGCATTATGTAACTTTTCAGTTGCTTGTTTCCATGGATATGTCATTTCTATGCTTGGAATGTTCCACAGTGTGACATTAAACAGCTCTACTTTACATTTATCCAATTACACTGGTCTGCAAGCAAAATGCTTCAGTGATAAAAGTCACCAGACTTTACCAAATTTCACTACATAATTTCACTACCCAAATTTGGGTCACTAAAAAGAGAACATGTGAAAAATGCTAATTGTCTATAGTTTTCAAGATACAGGATTGGGCCAAAATTTTAAATTCCAGGCAAATTTAGGGAAATGTGATTTATTCAAAATGACGTGTTTGTTTCAAATATCGCTGAAGTGTTTGTGTTGTGGAAATGTACAAATGTGTTGCTGTAGATATATCTATATAAGCGCGGCACATGGAGCTTCTCAAGTCACATGGAGCAACTTGTACATTTGATTTAGTCAGAGCCTGATGTTTCTAAGTCACTTTCACATTTTTGACTATAGAAGCAGAGACGCCTCAGACTGGATCAACAATCCAGATCATTTCTGTTATATTTGTGCTGAGGTGACCTTTGTTCCACAAAAGCTCAGTAGAACTGCAGCGGTTAGAAAGTCATAGCATCTTTATTTTGGATGCAAACTTGGGACCAGGACAAGAGTTGGGCCCCACATAATCAAACTGTATTAAATATCTTGGTAACATTTATCATTTGTTTTCCAATCCATCTCATCAAATTAAGTAAGATTTAGCAATTTTTATTTCTCAAGCAGATATTTTCCAAAATGTTGTAGACCAGTCTTACCTAGTACCTAGTAGGTCCTCCTCTCCACAGATCTGACCTTTAACTCGGTCTGGTTTGGTCTCCATTCAGTTAATTTAATTAAATTTATTTGAGCAACAAGAATTATTGCGATATGAGATTATTATAAATGTATTGCTTAAGTAAAATTCTACTTTTTTTGTTTGTTTGATACAGTTCAACACATAATTTGACAGCATACTCTGAATACGTTATTTTTTATACAATAGTTTAAAGCAGTTTATATTTAGGCAACTTAATTTAAATCATTCTATAAATCAACTCCATGAAGATAGAAAGGATTAATGCCATACTGTGGGACATTTCAGCAGAAGCAATAACATGAAGGAGAAAAGCGTTTGACGGACCCTCCACCAGAAAAGTGACACAGTGAAGCTTAACAGTCAAAGTATCAGCGTCGGTATTGAAACTGAAAAAGCTCGACGCATTCTCAGCTATTGAAATTCACACAAGACACACGCTCCATTTTGGCTCATTCATCTTCACGTCCCTCCATCCCTCGTCTCCGTAGTGAAAGGACTCGGGCAGAGCTCCAGACCGGGGACGGACGAGCGTGCCCAGAGTAGAGCGCCGGGGCTGGGTCGCTGTAGCCGGGCCCGGGGGGAGGCGCCCAGTCACATCGCGTATAAATCACCTGGACTGGGATTCTCCGGGCATTGTTTAAGCTGGAGCCGCAGTGACACGACACACACGCACACACACACACACACACACACACTAGAGCGGGTCAGGGCTGTGGAGATGGAGAGGCCGTGGCTGTGTGCGGAGTAACCCGACCGGACAGGAGGTCTGTGGGGACGGAGAGCTAGAACGAGGCCTGAGTGGGGTTTCGTGTTATTTAAAGGTGGAGAAGGACGTCAAAATGCAACTGATGGAGACGTGATGGCCGCAGAGCAAGTAGGAACTGACTGACAAATGGAATATATTGATTTGGTATTGCAATTTTAAAAGACTGTAAATATTCAGGTAACGTGTCTAATACCGATAACTCCAAAAAAACTGCTATACTTTACTTTTACTTTTCTTTTTTAGTCAAATTATAGTACACAAATTAATGGGCAATTTATAAAAGGAAAAAAAAAAAGACATTTACATGAAAAAACAGGCAATTTTCCCAGTTTTCCCTGATTTTTCCTATTGCCAACAGAGCCCAAAGTAAGTCATCATTTGCATATTTCCAAATGTATTCCGTTTCTTTGACAAAAGCGTGAATAGAGCTGATTAAAACCTGATTTAAAATAAGTCTTAATACGCAGAAGAGAATTTTTTTACTTTCTACACAACCACATCACGGTGGCCCCTTCATACTCTAAAATTCTCCTCCGTAGTTTAAAAAGTACTAGATATTAGGATAACAGAATCTCACGTTATATTTTCATTCACATAAAAAGTAGCTAAACTATTCAAAAAGTCTGCACAATTTGTATGAAATTCATCTATAAAGTATCTGTGCCTCCCTTCTTAACAAAATCTATGTGAAACACATAGTTAAATTATGAAAGAAATGCAAAAATTATGACTAAAATGACAAAAATTAGCAGTATTAAAAATGCAGCTTCTCAGTACACTTTTTATTTTTAGGGTTCTGTCATGTTTTTCAGGAAGGATTAGCTGGAACTATGTTTTAAGTTGCTCTATATTCTAAATTATTGTATTTTATATTTTA
>KN499230.1:22924-43354 GCA_000787155.1 Scartelaos histophorus | reverse complement strand
TAATTATTTTTAATATATTATTTTTTGTTGTTCACTTTTAAATGCATGGGGCTATATTCTTTTACTGGTCTATGTAACATAGGTATCTGTATTGTGGACTTGTATATGTACTGTATATAGATCGATAGTGTAGTTGTGTGTAGTCATTTGGACCATAGACTCATCCCATTGGGAGATGTGTCATTTTGTGTCCATGTTGTACATTTTATGGCTTACTGGCCATAATTCAGCTGTATTTTATTTCTTTCAAGGACAGATATAAGTATTCACAAAAACAAATTCTTAGTGCATCACGTTTGGGCCCTGGTTTGTTTGTGTTGCAAACAAACCCATGCAACAATAAATTAATAACATTAATAATTCAGTCAGAAAATTGGTCTTCTACTTCAGGTGCAGGTCACTTACATGAAACAAATGTATTAGTTTTTCAGTAATATTTCTCTCAAATAACAGTTGAAAGTTTGCACTGTGAACTCAATCTTGAATTTTGAATCTTGAGTTGAATTTTGTCCTAAAAACTGGTCTATACATATATACCAAGTATAACCAAATGAATGCGACTTAAAGCAGCCACATCCTCACAGGAATATTATTATTGGATCCATACAAAGTTCTCAAGAATTCTTGTAGTCATGTGAGCTGGCAGTGAGGGCCTTATGTGCATTATGTGGTTTGTCCAGCATTAGTTGATGCATTATTATTGTTCAAACAACCATTAAAAATCCCTTATTTATAATGGCAATCACAATTATTCAGCAATGTAAAAAAATAAAATAAAAACAAAATGTAAACTTTTTGTATTTATTTATTATGGTCAAGTTATTTAGAATATATATATTCGTAATGATATTGTAGTTATATATCTATCTATATACTGTGTCAGAGATATTTTGGTGACACAGCCTTATACACACACACACACACACGCACACGCACACGCACACACACATATATGGCATATATGACTAAAAGGAAAGTTTCCATCATTATTGATTATTGAGCCCCAAACAATGTCAAATGTAGATGGCCTCTCAATGACTTGTAGACTTGCATTAGTCTTGTCTTCATTAGGATTGACCACAGTCATTTGTAAGGTCACAGATCTTTATGCAACAGTTTTCTCCAATCCAGAATCCTGGATACAGTGGCTCTGTAAAGTTACCCTCCATAGTGTAGAGAAACTTCATTGTGTCAGAGACCTCATAGAAGGACACAGTCCCCTTTCTGAATTCCAGGTACACCCCAATGCGGTTGTGCTCTGGGACAGAGGTGAGCTGCACACTGTCCCCTCTGTGGCTCACAGAGTAGTGTGCCGGGGTGCAGTCCAAGCTCCAGGAGTTGGCATTCCCACCAAAAGCAGACTTTTTGAAGGACTTTCGGTCTATGACCTTATAAGCCAGAGCAATCTCAGTTTTCCCCCCTTTAACTTCAACCTCATAGTAGCAGCGATCAGCCTTGAGCTCCTCTTTGCACAGCAGCTGCCGCCTGTTAAGGAAGCGCTCAGGGTAACGGACAGCGGGGCCTCGGGCACTTTTGGGAGCCACCCTCACCTCTTTGAGATCTCTGGATACGAGCAAGTCCTCATGAGCTGTGCTGGGGTCTAACCTGAGGTCGCATGCATCTGAAACCCAAAAAACACAAATAAGGAAAACACAAATGACTGGGATTGGATTATTACATCATTCTTTTTAACTTACATTGTAAAAAGTCTGCCCTGGTTTTGAGGTTTGCAGACACTGTGCTGGTAACTTCATCTAAAAGAATATACTTATGGTTAAAGATCTAAGACCAGATGTACGACTTAGCTTGGGTTTAGGTACTGCCAAAGAAAGTGTCTATACTGGTACAGTAGAAAAGTATTAGAAAACTGTGCTTTCTTGGCAAGCCAGGCAAATACTAGTCTATTTAAAAACATATTACACACGCACGCACGCACGCACGCACACACACACACACACACACACACACACACACACACACACACACACACACAGGGGTTTTCATTATCTGTAAGTCATAATCAAAATGTCAAAAAATAGGTATATCACCTACTACACATACACTGACAAAGATACAAACCATACAAATCGTCAAGGGGCTCCATGGGATCATCTATTGCCATTTCATCAGATTTTTGATGATCTAAGAACAGTTGTTAAAAATTAGTTGCATAACTGCATCATAAAATATTTAATAAAATGTGTTTAAAAAGTCTATTCTGTACTTAAAAACAGTAAACTACAAACCATGAGAATCTATGTCAGTTTGCTGAACAATATCTTCCTCTGTCCCCAACACCTGATGATCGAATCCATGGGCTAAAATAAACAAATGATCATTTTCACCATGATTCCAGTTAAATTTAAGTGTTGCCAAAGAACCACACCATTCTTTTTTATTGTAGAAAATATTTTGTTGCAGAACTCCTCCACCTGATTCCCAAAAGAGTCGACAGCGCTTTGTAGCGACTCAAAGGGCAGGTATAGACTGTCTGTAAACTCCGTGAGGTCTTTCTCACAGTGCTGACGCACAGAAGACCAGTCCTGTGGAAAAGAGAATGAAGTCATTGGTCGCTGAAGTCAGGAGAGGCAGCAGGTCTTGTGACAATACCTGCAGGAAGTGGACATCACTGTCAGTGTGAGTCAGGCGGTCGAGCTGTGAGCACCTCCTCTTGGCCTCTGCAGCCCCCTGCCTCTGCACGGTGCTCAGTGCTGCCCTCTCTTGAGCTTGGACACACTGTCGCAGGGACATGTATTGGGTCTGCAGAAGGTCAATGATTCTGGTCAGCACAGCCTCACAGAAGTCCTCTGTCTCCCTGGCCTTTTCCTGAAGTTTAAACAGAATGACCATCACCTCAGTGTCTCTTTTGCACTGGAGCAGTGTCTAAGGGACTCACCTGGATCTGGGCCTGGGCCTGGGCCTTTGTACTCAGAAGCTCCTGGTATCTCTGCTTTAGCTTCTTTACATCATTCTTCACAAATCATATTTTAAAAGCACATTAAAGAGTTGTTTTATTTTTTATATCATTTGTGAAAACCAGCATTGACTTTAAACTAGGAAGCATGCAACTAGCTGCATTTAATTTATTCTCTGTGAGGAAAATAGGAATTGCCCAAAAGAATCTAAAAGCCAACAATTGTCAAGAGGTTTTTTCTAGTTATGATGAGGGCCCAGTTGCAGACCACAGTGAGGGACCACAGTGCAACACAGGTCATGCCACAGAGAGTCTGCATGAACCATGTCTGAAAAAGAAACTTGTTCAAATCTGTACTTTCCTCTTTCCGAGCGTGGGACCCTCAGAACAGACAGGACCTTTGTCCCCCGCCCTCTTGCATGTCTTAGTCCGCAATTGGCCCATTTTGTTTGCAGTGAAACATTAAGATTCTTTGTAGTGTCCTTTTGTAAGAGCTGCTTTAACCATCTGGTTTTCGTGTGTTTAGCATGAAAGCAAAACAACACAAACAGAAAAAGAAGCGATTTAGTCAAGTTTGACCCACCTGTTTCCTCCTGCGCTCTACCCTCACCAGGCCAATGGTGTGTCCTTTGTGATCCGAGGCGCACGTCTCACAGATGACCTGCTCGTCTGTGCAGCAGTAAGTGTTCAGAGGACTGTCATGTTTGGAGCACAGATCAGCCCCTGCGCGCCCAAAAACACCGCTCCTCTGTCTCTGTGTGTAGCTGTTCTCCATGTCTCACTTAAACAGTGCTTTCATAAAATAACAAGGCGTCAGTTTAGTTTCACTTCCTTTGTAACATCATAAAGGAAAAGGCGTGCCTTCAAATGGCTCACATCCAGAAAAAAATAGTTTAAGTAACAAATCAGGGCCCAAGGACACTACATCTCTCCAGACTGCTGAAACACTTGATAATATTTTGGTTAAGAGGGAAACATTCAAGGCCATCCTCAAGGCCTTGAATTTAGAAGAGAAAAAAACAAAAACTAAAGTCAAGATATTTGTGATTCCAACACTCCAAGGACATCTCCTAGAATGTTTTTTAATTTCCAGAATCCTTCCTCCAAAGATACCTTTGTAGCACTTCTCCAGAGTCCTCTGATTCAGAGCCAGGTATTTGCTGCATTTGTCCTGGTTTGAATTCAGTCGACCTGATAATAGTGTGATTTGCAGCTATGTGGCTAAAATAGCAAAATATTTACTTCTTTTTTATTGTATAATTAGTTTATTAAAATGCATTTTAGTGCTTAAATAAAGTGCATTGTTAATGGGCAATTTCACAAGCTCCAAGATGTCCAAGCATCCACCCTTGCATCATTAGTAAAAATATATATATATTTTTTAAAAAGAATAAAAATAAAGGCTAAACAGAGGAGTGAGGGCTTTGATGACATGGATCTGTCCCAAGTGGTTTAGAAACAGAGGATCGTGACAGTTGGGAAGACATTGGAAAACACCCCTAGTTCCTCAGATGCCAGCACCTTATTAAGGTTACCCACAGCTGCATCCACTCTGCACCAGAAGACTTCCCATAAAGCAACTGAAAAACAAACTGAAAAACACCAATGTTGGTGACAGTTTTTGTCGAGTTTAGTAAAACATGTCCAAGAAGAATTTCAATATTGCAATTTTATTACAGTGTTTAGGGTAAAACAGCCATGATAAATATAAGATGTGCAACTTGCAGGTCTTTTCAAATGTATACTGTTTGTACTACAAGAAATACATAGGTTTAAAAAATTAAATTGATGAAAATAATGATGGAAAGTTCATTAAAACTTCTGACCTTAGTGTGTAAAAATGAAGATCCTTCAGAGTGAAGCTCAAGTCTGTTAATGGTTAATTGGTCAAATTCAAGTTATTTTGTGGTCCCAGATAAAAGTGTAGGAGATATCTAAAAGGGACGAGAGAAACTACAATATCTGAGTTAAACGCCACATGTACAAATGTATCCCTGATAAACCGTAAGAGAAAAATTAATGTCAACTGCCTAAAGATAGAAACTTTGCTGTTAATGCTTTTGGAGAACAATTATGTTACAGGAATTGTAAAACTGAATAAACAGCACAATGCACCACAAAACACTGAAGGCAGCATTAAAATCATTTGACTGAGGCAACATCACTTAAGCCAGTTTGTCTGAACTGATTTTCTTTCTGTTGAACAAAAAAACAATTGTCACTGAAGCAGTTCCTCCCATGAGATGGGTTTAGAAAAAACCTCTCGCTCAAGCCAGAGGTCATAGTTCATTTGAAAGTCTTCAGGCAGGTCGACACGCTGTCCCAGAACGCTCTGCAGACAGTTGTCCACAGGCACAAACTCTGGGTTACTGTGACTCTTGTCATAGCGGCGACTGTTGAATCGCTCAATGTTAGCCCTCAGAGCACACTCCTCAGCCTGGAAGTCCCACGGCCGAGCATCCAGGTCTGAAAAAAAGTAAGTAAAGTCATGCTTAATGCGTGTGAGTCATTTACGCTAATTATAATTACAGTATTTATCTGACCATTTCCATAGGCCCAGTCATCATTCAGGCGATGACGGACTTTTTGGTAAATAGCTGACATAGTTTTCATGTTGCTCTTCCTCCACTGGCGCCCCAGATATTTAGTTTGCACTTTGAGCAGCTTCAGAACATACAGTTGCATCATGGCCTGCTTAACCTTCAGCGCCCTCTTCAGGATTGGAGCGGACTTGAACACAACCAGCATCTGACCAGAATAAAAAAAAAAAAAATAATAATAATAATGTTATATATTATGTTACAAATAAACAAAACACATATAAAAATAAAAAACACCTTTCTTACCATTGTTCTGGAGTGCTTCCATTTGGTCAGTTTGTTCAATATCCTTAAGAGATTGATACAGGAGAACAGATTCCTCCAACAAAACTGATTGTTGTCTCCAGCCTCCTGTAAAAAGGCAAAAAGTAGCAAAAATTATTCAGACTTTATGTTATTAACATGTCATTAGATTTGTTTTTTTAATTATATAGATTTAATAGAACATACCAAACTCTCTGCAGTTAACTCTGGGAGCTCGTGGACCACACAGTACGGAAAGTCAAGAACTGATATGCTGAAAAGAAACAGCCATGTAAAAATCACACAAATACAAAGCTCAGTACAATGATGTATTATTTTTTCTACCTGTTCTTGGCTGTGATGTATGACATAATGTTCTGGTTGAAAAATTTCAAAATGAGTGGGATGCAGTTTGCAAATACCAGGTGCTGAGCCATGTACTCGAACTGTCAAAAAAAACCCGGAACATTAAAAAAAAAAAGAACACTCTCGCACGCACCCACACACCCAGACACAAAATGTATAAAATTAACATAAAAGAAGTCCATACCTGATAAATGTGGTTGAGTTTAAAGTGTTTGAGGAGAAGCAAAAGAATGGCAGAAATTGCTTTCACAATAATTTCTTTGTGTCTGTTCACATCAACACCTAATTTCATACTCTGTAACACGGTGGTTCTGTTTGAGTCAGAGAGAGAATCATTTATAGAGCATTTATATTTAAACAAGCCAAAAATACACATTATCAAGACATAACCATATATTATAAAATATGCTATTGTTTACGTACGGCATCTCTTCTGGCAACACGTCAGCCAGGATGTTTATGGAATCAGTCTTTGCCTTTGACGTAGGAGCCGCAGCTAGCAAAATCTTCAGCAAAGCAATCTTGTATTCACAAACATTGAGTTATTAGACAGTTAACATTAACTTCACTTGTTTATCATGATTAGATAAACTAAATACTGACCATATACTGAGGCAGACTGGGTAAAATGCCCTGATACAGAAGTTCAGTCGCACACATTTCTATCTCCTCTTCACCCTAAAAACAACAGTACATGGCATGCAAATCTACTACACAGCTATCACACAAGATGATAGTAGTCTATCAGATAGATAGTCTATGCAGATTTGAAGGACACCATTGATATCGTTATACACATACATCTTTAGAGACACTTACTCCAGAGAGAGGGGTTTTCTGAAACTCTTCTTCCTTTGTGATCTGAATCTCAGCTATGGAGACATACTTGTGCTGGAAATAAAACATGTAAATTGTGAATTAAGCTGGTCCTTATAAATTTTATATAAATGGTTGAGATACAGTAACAATACATAACCTGCTTTAGAGTTTTAATGCTTTCATGAATTGGCCGTGGTAAGCCAACAACTGTGTCAGTGTCACTATTAAAAAGATGGATTATTAATAAAATAGAACATCCAGTCAAATTGCAAACAATTCTGCTTCCATTCTTCCAACATGACTTACTTTCCAAGAGTATAACCAATGAATTTACTTCTACTTGATTCCAGGAAATTTTCAATGTCTTTTTCCCTGTAGTGGTAGAAATATGCTATTAGAACTATTCTTTTAAATAGAAACTAGCAGATGTATAATTTTCATTCCGGTACCTGACTTTAGGCGCCCAGGGCAGGCCTTTTGGGAAGGACACCCGCTCTGACGGAGGGTGCGGGATGGGTGGAGGCATCACTTCGTCTCGCTCGATGGGAAAAGTCTCTGTTTCGATGGAGTTGTCATTGTCGTCATTGTCCTCTTCATCCTCACGAGTGTCATCAGCTTTGTACGGGTCCTTTTCATTGAAAGCATCCAAATTGTCCTGTTTTATTAGAGCCTGACCAAACAAGATTTAAGATATCAAGTAAATGAAGACATTATTAGAGATATTTTGGTATAACAGCCTTAAAAGATCAACCAAAAATCTGTCATCAATATATGTACAGAAAGAATGCATTTTTTTTTTTATTTAACTATAGTAACTCATTTACTTTTTTAATTTAATAAACCCAAGATTCATGCCATAAGATGTAACATTTCAATCAACCAGAAAAGTTACACAGTGCACCTTTAACTTGATGTGCTTAATTTATTCTTTTTATTTATACAAAGCTGTAAGATAGGTGCTTTTTATGTCTGGTTAAGGATCTTACTTTGTGCTCCCGCCGTGCCCGTTTCTGCTGCTGTTCAATGAGGTCAGATGCAGAGGCCGGAGGAGACGCGGCCCTCATGCTGCGGACCACCCGAATGCTGTCTTCAGGAAGAGGAGGGAGGCCCAGCTGCTGTCGCCTCTGCACCTTCAAGCTTTGGAGCTGCTCAAAACCTCCGAGTGTAAACTGAAAATATGACATTGATATTATTTTGTCAATTAAAGCATAGAATTAAAAAAAAGAAAAAACAGAAATGTACAACTCACCAGTATGCTTTTCCATAACAGTAATAGCACCTTTTTCATTGGAAAGTGAGGGGCATGTCCACTGCAAAACTTGGTGACCATGCCAAAAAGCATCACAGAAATTGGTTCATTGTTGAAAAGAGGCGATCCTACAAGACAGTAGTTAAGATAAAACACATTTTAATATAAACTAAACATGAATGTTAACAATATGAAGCAATATTTACCCAGTTCTGATCTAAACGTTTCCCTGACAACTCTCCACTCAGGTTTATCTGCTGGATCGTCCTGTTGAATTGTCTCCACCATCAAGTACATAATGTTTAACAACACCCTCAGATCAGTGCTGTCTGCTAGAGAGATTGCAGGCTTCCTCACAGCACTAGAGCAAGCTGCACTGTTACTGCAATAGAGAACACATTATACCAACATGGCCAATAAAATTATCATTCAGGTTAGGGCGGCACAATATATTGCAAGTGCTTTGGAGTTGGTGCAATTATTAAATCGCAAAGATAATAAAATGGCAAAAAATATATTTTTTTTTTGTTCTGCAAAGAACAAAATATCCTGCCTTTAAAAGAAAAATGTCCTCCTCCTGCAATCTGAACAGAGCTATACTTTTGAAAATATGTATCTAATTGCAATTGCCAGAAAATTTTAATTAGATTTTTTTTTCCAAATTCCGAAGCCCTAATTCAGGTAGTAGTAACCTTTAAAAAAAACTTACTCTATTTCCATG
Source organism: Scartelaos histophorus (assembly GCA_000787155.1). Classification (NCBI taxonomy): domain Eukaryota; kingdom Metazoa; phylum Chordata; class Actinopteri; order Gobiiformes; family Gobiidae; genus Scartelaos; species Scartelaos histophorus. The sequence goes on along the minus strand of KN499230.1, from coordinate 34,442 downwards.
TTGAGGAGTTCCACCAGTGCAGAAAAGGTCCCAACATCCAGCAGTAGAAAGATGTTATATCTCATCCAGTGTTGCACCTCCGCTTCACAAGTGCATTCAGCATAGGTCCCTAAAGAATTACATTTTTTTAAAAGAATATAAAAACTAGATACTATGTAAAATACCTATATATGTAAATACATGAAATAAAAAACACACCTTGGGCCATATATAGAATAGCTCTGGCAACTTTGAGCCTCTTTTCTCGAGCAATTACCTCCAGACCATCCAGTAATCGCATGGCATGGGCTCTGTGCTGTGAGGCATCCAGTTCTGTCCACTTCTTTTCAGACACTGGGTGAAAGAATAAAAAAAACTTATTATAAAGCAGTAGGAATGCATAAGGTCAAGGGTTCTTTATTTGTACCCAAGGGTACATTTGTTTCCAGAAGGGATCATAGCAGTCCAATAACATTCAATTTAAAATTAAAACACATCAAAACATCAGGCACTCGACGCCAAATAACAACTAAAACATACATAAAATTCACTCTAAAAGTAATAAAAACACTTGAGGAGCATACGAATCTGCATGTCACCAGAAGGAGCTTGTGTACCACAGTTTGAGAATCACTGGGCAATTTGAAAGTATTACGATAAACCTGCATTACTTCTTACCATGCTCCCTGAATTCTTCTTCAAAACACTTTCTGTTCAGGGCAAATTCTGGGCCTTCGGTGTAACTGTACAGTTCTGAAAGACAGCATGAAAGTTATGTAAAGGGAAAAAAACGAAATAGAGGAAAATACTGTATTTAAAGGCCAGCACACCTGAAAGCTCCGCAGCCCACTTGTCTGTGTCAGCGTAGTCAAACTCCAAGTCCGGGGATTCAGAAAAGCCCTGTGCAAAACACCAAGTCTTATACTTACAACAGACATGTTATGACAGTGTAACTAGCGCTGATCAAAAAACAAATGCTGTATTCTTAAAACGATAGCGATTTCAACAAGTCTTCCGATTTGTACCAGGCCAATGTTAGCTTCCTTAGTTGTAGTTTAGCCAGCTACCTTCACGTTATGTATATATTATATATTTTGATAATGTAGTTTACGGGCACCGATGTTATAGCTTTCCATAGTGTAGCATCTGATTTTAGCTACAGGACAATCAAGGCAACCTAAACACACACGTTGTAAACATACTGAGATGGAAAATGAAGTTGTGCTAGCACTAGCCAAAGCCCCGGGTATAGCTAATATTACTGCAGCTTCTTCGTTAAAATTAAAGGGGAAAGCCCAATAAATACGTTCATTACCTCCGAGTCTTTTCGTAGATTGCGGGTGAATTCTCCTCTGCTTTTATTGGGAATCATAGCTCTCTGTTTATTGTTTATAGCTACTCCGCCGTTTCCCCCGACGTCCATAATTTTTAGGCCAGAGACCTCTCGCGAGAGTTTGTTGATATCTGCGAGAATCAACAGTGGACAAACCTTGATGGGTTTGTTTGCAGTTTTTCGTTTGTATAAATATACTGTTAATCAGATTTATGTGTGTAACTTAAACAGATACAGAAAATATAATTTATGAAACAAAAAACATACAAGTCAAATATTTATCAAGGGTTTATTGAAGAACAAGCAACATAAGAACATAATAATACAATCTATATTGTGTATATAAGAAACTTAAAGCCAGCTATTGTGCAACTCCCTTATCACAGTTTTTTTGGTGTTTTTAATATGGCATCAGTTCAGTAGTAATACAGTATAATATACAGTAATAACTATAACAACACAATCATGTTACTACCAATAACTAAAAAAAAAAATAAAAGGCATAAGTGCTGAATAATTTGTATGACATTTATATATTTTGTAATGTAGGCCTGTAATACTCAGTAATAAACACAGTCTACTTACAGAGGATGAGAGGTAAATGAATTATAGTCTCTGCATAGCTATCTGTATATATTGCAATTTTATTTAATGTAAGTACATATAATGATTTTAAAAAGTCACTGAGAGTCACAAGGCACTGTCTCCCGACCAGATACCATGATAATAGTGAGATTTTATTCACATGGCTGTGATTTATTAATTGAGCACTTGGCAAATGTCATAGTAATAAAAATGTAAATGTAAATGGTTGAAAATGCATTGTGACAAAAAAAAAAAACGTAAAAAATATTTGCAATATCTAAGACATTTAAATAATAATATATATGGTGAGACCCTTATAGTGAATTACAATGAAGCATATATTAACACAGCAAACAAATTGTTGTGAACATTGCAAGAAATGCTTGAATTTTTCAGTTTGACCATCTAATCATATTACATTAATGTAATTTATACAACACAATTGCAATTTTAATTAAAGATATTGATGCTAAATTGGTACTAACATTTACACAATTTATTCATTGGTAATTAATGTGAGCAAGCAACGGACACCACACACTTCAGTGAAGCATGTGTTTTAAAGGGATATTTCCTCTTTTGCATATCTATTTTATATTTCTATTCTATACTCTATTCTAAACATTTTTTGAAACCCAAGGATCAAAGTCCAAAAAACAAATTTAAAAATATATTAAATATTGTCTTATTTAAAACACTGAAATGGAATGTAATGAGTGCTTGCTATAATAATAATATAACAACACCAAACATTACACATGTATTTTTTGCTTATCTATTTAAGCTCCCTAATAAATAACAGACACCCACTACCAATGTAGGGCATACTATAATGGCTGTTTAATAACTATTAATATTTATTTCTATTAATTAGTGAATACATAACTACAGAAAATAGTGCATGTATTCACATTTGACAGGTCATCTCAAACCTTGTCAATTTTTGCAAAATTATTTTATACATTTTTACGCTAATCAAGTATGATCTTTAAAAAGGCTAAACATTAAAGTTATTTGGTTCTCTTTTCCTTCCTTATTTTTGGCACAGTTCATTGACTTTTATACAATATATATCTGATATAATTTATATTTTGTACAACTAAAGTAAAAGGAAAGGAGTTTTGAGGGTAGGACATCAAATACACCAGGTATTCAGAATAAGTTATGGCCCATTCCTTTATCAATATGCAGTTCCCCTTCAAATTAGTACCTGTAAACATAGTAAATATTTCCAATATAAGTTAGTTCAGTTTACATGGGAAGACACATTTGAATTCGGTACCTGTAGTAGTTGGGTTTGAATGGACCATTTTTGTTCAGGCCGAGGTATTTAGCCTGCTCATCAGACAACTCAGTGAGGTGGGCATCAAATGTAGCAAGATGCAAACTGGCAACGTATTCATCTAAAAAGAAATTAACTTTTTGTCTCAACGTGGTAAATATCTGTTTGCATTAATGGTGAACTATGCAAGTTTTTTGGGTAGGGGTTTGTCACCTGTTTGTCTCCATGGAGTTGTTTTTCATGAAATGTTTCACAGTAAGGCATTAAACTTATTTTTCTCCATGGAGACGAGAATGTGACACTGCCAAGTTACAAGTTAGATCTGTTGAAAGACGAGTCCAGTCGCAGTGCCATACTGTGGAACATTCCAGGCAGTACAATAACATCTCCATGGAGACAAGCATTAGCAGACCCACCACCAGAGAAGTCACATAGTGCACTTTTAAACTCTTTTAACAGCTGCAAACTTATAGATTGATCAAACTTCTTAACTTAAGTGGTTCTCCCTTACCCATCTTTTTGGGAAGCAAGTACACGTCCTGCTTGTATCTTCCCTCTGGAGCATTGTACAGCTCTATAAGTGCCAGGGCCTGAAATAGACCACATGCGCTATTAATGTGGGTTGTTTATGTATTTGGATACAGGTATAATGCTCAACACAGTGCGATCTCGCTTACTTGAGTTGTGGCTGTGATGGAAAGAACAAAAGTGGGAACAGTGGAGCAGCTGAGGTTCAGAAGACGACCCTTTGAAAATATACAAATAGCAAGTTAGTAAAATGATCTATCTATGATGGTTTATGATATGTGGTTACCTCTGCAAGCAGAATAACTCTCTTCCCGTCAGGCCAAATGACGTGATCGACTTGAGAACGTACTCTCTCCCAGGTCAACTCTGGCGTTCGAAGGCTTGCCTAAATAATGTACTAAATATTATAAACAGTTCATGAGAAAGACTTATACGCTATCTTAGCCATGTTATGTGTTTTAGTTCATGAGATACAATATCTTCTTTTATTATTTAGGTCAGTTATTTAAAACCTTACCACGTCAATCTCGGTATTGGAGTGCCCCATGTTACACACAATAGAAGCATTTTTCATTCGGTCCAGTTGGTCTCTTGTCACCACATTTTTATTGCCTACAGAAAAAATTACCACCATATAAAATGAGTTTACAACCAGCATATTAAAGCTGCAATAGTTTCTAGGCCTTTGTAACTAATTTACCAGTGCATGTAATGATCACATCCACGTGACGAATGACTTCATTAAGCTTGACCACTTTGAACCCATCCATGCTGTTTTTGAGCAAAAGTGTAGTTGTTACTTGAACTTGTTAGATTGTTTTTATGTTAATGTCCTGTCAATATTCAGTCCGTTAGTTAGATAGATATCGACAGGTTTCCATAGATATCTCACTCACCAGGCCTGCAGAGCACAGATGGGATCAATCTCAGTAACATACACAATGGCTCCCAAAGCTTTCAATGCAGCACAGCACCCTTTTCCAACCTGCAAACATGAAATAATACCTAACTAAACTTGTACTGATGCAATTATTAAATCCATTTATAGGTGCAATCACACTTCTACACATTAAAATTGGGACTAAACCTAGAACTAAAGTGGACTAGACCAGGACTTATGTCGGAGAAACCAATCACACTTCTACACATTAAAATTGGGTCTAAAAGTTGGTCTAAATTTGGACTAGACCAGGACTTATGTCAGAGAAATCAAATCAAGTGCACTCAGACTAAATTGGGCTCAAACCAGGACCAAACCAGAACTAGGTGTGAACATCCTAGGATGCAATATAAAATAATCAAAAGATTTACCTCACCGTACCCACACACAACCACCTGCTTTCCACCAAACATAACATCTGTGGTTCTCTTCAAGCTACAATTTAAAAAAGGAAACGATTAGGAGTTTTAAATATAAAATTCATAAGAAAGAAAACATGCTGAATTATAATGGACCTTTAATACAAAACAATAAATCATAAACTATCCTATCAAAACAAATGCAAACAGTATTATTACTCACTGGTAATAATTAACCAAGATAAAATTGAAACATCATCTGACATATTAGATGGAATAATAAAATCAAGACCAGATATAGTAAATATTTTTGACAGTAACAGATCTGCCCTTTTTATTACTTTTTTATTACACCTGTAGTCCTTGGTGTGTAATTTTTAGGTTTGGTGTAGATTATATAATTGACAGATTCAAGGATATTAAAAGGTTTTTGAAAGATTTCTACAAAATGAAAGTGTGATTAGGAGACCACTAAATACATTTTATTAGAAACAAATATTGATATAAGGAAAACCTCTGTTTACCCATCCAGAATTGACTCTCTGCAGCAATAAAGATTGTCAAATTTCTGTTTAGTCACTGAATCGTTTACATTCATCGCTGGCACACAAAGCTTCCCTGCTTTGGACAACTGATAAAGCCTGGAAACAAGATGCAAGCACATAAGTGAAAGAGGCATTCAATTGTACAGTTATTTTTAAGAGCAATACTTTACCTGTGAACCCCAGTGACGCTTTCTTCAACAATGCCCCTGATCTTCTTAAACACATTTGGATACTTCTTGTACATCCAGTGTGTCAAGTCACCTCCATCATCAAGAATCTAACAAGTTTCAATCAAACATTATAAAATATCGTAGACTAAAGAAAATGCATTTCTGTGATGTGCATCATTATCTTCTACCATATTTGGCTGCCATCCCTCCGTGTTAACACAGCGGTCGATGCACCACCAGAAGTCATCTTCAGACTCTCCTTTCCAGGCAAAAACAGCTACACCTGAAACATAAAACCACAATAAATGCCGTACTATAATGCCCTATAAAGAGTGTAAAAGAATGTAAAAGACCACCAAATAAAGGGGTGTGATGAGTTCTAGCAAGCATACAAACACCCACTGTTGAACTTGTATACCAAAAAAACATTTCTGTAACAGCTCACCAGACTCAGCTAATGCAGCAGCCACTTCGTTCTGAGTGGAGTAGATGTTACATGCAGTCCAGCGGCACTGAGCTCCAAGAGCCACAAGAGTCTCAATCAGCACCTAAAGAAGTCAACGTAGTGCCTAAATTGAGTACCACACTAAGAGGTTTGTGAACTATGTTGTTATTCAAATACAGTTTAATGAGAGTCTTATAGTACAAGGCAACATATTGCTCTATATGTCATGTCAAACAGGAGATCTTACTGCCGTCTGTGCGGTGATGTGAGTGCAGCCCACGATTTTGGCTCCTGCCAATGGTTTCTCACTCTGTGCTCTCTTCCTGAGTGAGATCAGCGCTGCCATATCTGTAAACAACATGACAGTCATCAAGCCACGGTGACAAAAACACATTTAAGTGAGAAATGCAAAAGATTCACCTTGTTCTGCAATCTCTATTTCCCGTCGGCCAAACTCTGCCTGCTTTATGTTCTTCACACAAAAGTCACTGCTGCCCTTGACGTTGACTTGGGTTTTGTCCCGAGGTGAGGTCTCGTCATCTGAGCTATCTGTATAGGATGCAGCTACAATAAAGGGAGATTGCACAAACAACACACATACAACGAGCAGAGCTTGAGAGATAAAATAATGTGCTATGGTGAAAGCTGTTGTGTGAAACATTTAAACAAACAGCGTACCAGAGCTATAGCTGTCAGTGGAGGACTGAGAGATGGAGCGGGACAGGGACCGCCGTCCAGTTTTGGTCGGGAATCTGCTGAACTCCTGTTTGTCCTCCACAAACTGGATTTGCTGAAAAAAAAAAACCCACACACTTAAGATTCTGATGGATTAAAGAAATACTTACAGGTTGATGACATCATGCATAAAATGTTCATTTTCATTCATCTTGAGAAAAAATACTAAAATACATAACAAACCTACAAAAGCACATTTCTTTAAAAGGAAGATGCTGCTTGGTGTTTACAAAATTACAATAATGTATTTTTAACACCTATTGCAACATGTGCTGACAATGACTTTAATATGAGTGTTTAATTAATTAGAGTGTTACGGAAACATCTCTAGCAATATCTGTTTAGTATTTTCTTTTTACAAATGAAATGCCAAAATTCAGATTTAAAAGTGAATTTATTAATTTAATTTATTGTATTAATATTATACTATAAATCATCCAAATGTGTTGTTATCTACAGTCCAGTGATTAAAGTTCAGGGTTTATTTTTTATCGTAGCAGTGTCTGGTAGTGTCTCACATACCAAAGAATATCATAACAAGAAAGAGTATGAAAATTATCTTTCCAAGGTTAAGTTGAAAACCAGCAACAAGGACTTCATGGAGCTTTGTAAACTGTGATTAAATATTGCTGAATAATTGCATCTCATTAAACCAGGCGCTGCAAACACATCTATGGAGACAAGCATTCAACAGATCTCACCTGAAAAGTTACATAGTGCATCTATAAGAATAAGGAAGTTTGGCTTATTATATAATCTATAAGGGCAAAAATGACACTGTTAGTCTGGCATTGGTTTGATAATATACCTTTACCTAGAATATCCTATAATAACCTTCAAGCTTTGGAGTTATTTCAAGATGCTCTGGTAGTTAGTTGTTTATTACCTATAAGTAGCTTTGCCCCCTAACTCAGTGGCTTTACAATCTAATAATAAAGCTCCAGCTATATATCCAGCCCACGTTTTAACTCCATGTCCCTGGTCCACACACTGTAGACATGAAAGAAAAACTAGAGGAAATAATAACTTACCTTTTTAACAGGTTTGTGGGTGGGCACAGCGCTGAGGACAGTGCTCAGATCCCCCATGTTCATCTCGCTGTTTTTACTCACTGTCATGGCAGAATATTTCTCTGCCACATTTTCGCTTTCTTTGACTTCTTTGCTCGCCTGCTTCACTTCTGCTTTTGCCTCTCCGGTGGCCGGCTCTGACATCTTTGGTTGACAAATCTTCCCTTAAGTTAACCACTCTTGAAGAAGCTAGCACTAGCAGCAGTGAGCTCCCAGACCGATCCCTCACAACAGCGATTAACAACAAGCTAGCACGGAAAAACAGAATATGCTGAGTGGATCTGTCTGTTTAGTAAATAAATAAAGCCACGTAGGCGTTAATCTCATAAATGTCCATAGTTGCTTGGCGCTGCGTATCTCTCACTCCTCTGTCACCTGCAGACTGTGGTGAGTGAGTTTGTGGGCGTTACCAGTCAGACACATTTACTGCACACAGGAAAATAATACAACTCTAGAAAATACTTTCAGAATACCTTCACGTCTTCTGTCTTTTTACTCAAAATCAGGGTTTATCTATTTGTCCCACCAATAAACCTTTTAAATTGTTTATTTTGCAAAATGTTTGTTTAATCCCAATTTTTTAAGGTTTTTTTTTTTTTTTTTTGAAATTTAATATGGAAAAAAAAAAAGATTATTGATGTTTCTTTGATGTACGTTCCATATTTTATTTTGTTTAATTTCCTTGGGGATCGGTATCTATTATAAGAATAGTCACATTATGTTTATGTAAACAAATAAAGGTAAAGGTATGCTTACAAATCTTTTCTGGTATGTAACAAGTTTACCAGGTTTATCAGCTACAGAAACTGAACAAAAGTTTGTGTGTGCCCTGTACCGCCCCTTGCCTCCTGCACAGCCCCCAAACCGGTTTGGCCGAGCCTCGTACACTGCCGCTCGTCTTCCGCCTCACGCCATTTTCCATTGTCGATCGAGAAGACCAGACCTACCAAAGAGACAAAAAATTCAACTATTAAAGAGCAAACCACGGTATTGTGCTAACTAATTTCCACATAGAATATATTTACGTTAAATTAATGAATTTTGTTTAGTTAATAAAACGAAATCCGCGCTTTTATTTGAGGTTTGTGTTCTTTGTTGCTCATCACTGTTAGGCCCGCACGGCCATCTTACCTCTTTGCAAATGCTACACTTCGCTTAGCTTCTTAATTTATATTTAAAAGTCAACTTTTGTGAAATGTATCGATATCTGTGCAGGAATCCAGTTTAGTACACAAATTAGTACAAACATAGGTCGATAAACCAGACACTCTGTTCTTTTTACCAGGAAGTAAAGCTAGCTCACCATGCAACTAGCATTAGCTCATCAACGAAGGTTTCCTGTTGACTAGGCCATGATATCCTTTTCAGGGCATTGCGACTTGTCTGTAATGTGGTCGAATGGTCAAATAGATAATCACAAATTGTAGTCAAGATTAGGTAGTTGCTCGTCGGGCCATAGTAAGAACTAACCTTTGTTTACTGGGTACAGTATCGAGACTACAAGTAATGTATGTAGCTAGTCAATTACACATACACATATTACATTATTAATATTACTATTTAAAAATTCCCCGGAAACCAATAATGACCCAAGTTTTTCTTTGCCCTTTGTTATTTTACAGATTTAGTCATGCATCGTGACTGCCCCCTGGATTGCAAGGTCTATGTTGGAAATTTGGGTAATAATGGAAACAAGACTGAAATAGAGAGGGCATTTGGCTACTATGGCCCTCTGCGCAGTGTGTGGGTTGCCCGAAACCCCCCAGGCTTTGCTTTTGTTGAGTTTGAAGATCCCAGAGATGCCACTGATGCAGTGCGAGAGCTTGATGGAAGGTAAGAAATGCTGAAGCTACATAGCATTATCACAAGAGTCTCCTTTCAACCAGCCAATAAACTTTTGATTGTTTTGATGAAACAGGACCATGTGTAACTGTCGGGTGAGAGTAGAGCTGTCCAATGGAGAGAAGCGCAGCCGTTCCCGTGGTGCACCCCCTCCTTGGAGCAGGCGTCCCAGAGAAAGAGATGATTACAGACGCCGAAGCCCACCTGCCAGGAGAAGGTAACTTAGTCCACAAAGTGCCACAAGTGGCACAAAGTCTGAGTGAAGCCATACTTGTACCCATTCTGAAAACTGACCCGTTTTCTTATCCACAGTCCTGACGATTCGTCTTTGCAGTCAAGGACTTCTTATTCTGTTATCTTTTTTTAATATTTTGATATTTTAAAGCATATAGCCAGATAGTTGGACTTTAGTTTACACATACCAAAAAGTATGTTACGAAAATTTCAATACTTAACTATTCATTTTCCATCAGAGCATTTAACTTGACAATTTCTAAACTGTGTATACAGCCTATACAAACCAAAAAGCTTTATATCCTAGGATTTAATTTTGCGAGTGTTAAGTGCCAAATTTGATGCATTTTTCTATCCTTTTCATTTATATTAATAAGAATGAAACCCGTTGCAGAGCCACCACCATGCCTCTTCTCACCACCCTCTGAGTCAGTCAACTAGTCCTCTTTCAGCATCACGTACCTGCTGACATCGTGCCCCACTCAGCTTGGCTGGTGCTGTTTACGACCCAGGCGTGGCCAGTCGTCAGGCTGCACCAGCCCATTGGTTCCTCAGCATGCCGTTTTCAACCTTCTCCTCCTTCAACCTTAACCCAAACGGCAGCGGCCCACTTCACATTCCTCACCAATCAGCGTAATATGTTCTCAAATGTCTACAACCTACCAGCAGCAGCCTTCGGCTAACCAATTAAAGCAGCAAAAAAGCTTCAGCCAGCCCCCATCTGCCTGCCACCTAGTCACCTTGCAGCATCTGGCCAGTCCTATTCAGCCAATTCTACCCACCCACCCGGCTGACAGTCTGCCTCCCTTTCGTCATATCTAGCTTGTTGAAATCCAAAAATACTAGTAAGTTTTCCTGTCTCATTCAGTACACTGCTGATTTATAGTTTTGAAGATAAAGCTGGTTGACAAAGGTTGTTCATTTTTCTTAATTTATTTTTAAGCAGCGATTCATCAACTTTACAATTTTGGATTAATCCTCTAGTCTCTCTCTGGCCTCCAAAACAGTATTACCCCTCAGAATCAAAATTTCTTTTTTTTTTTTTTTTCTTGAACAGCTACCTTTCTTGCTACCCAGAGTATTATCTCAATTTCCTTTTTACATTCTTGTGCCATGGAAAAATTTCATGATGGCAAGTGTTAAGTGTTACTTCTGAAAATGGGCCAAACACTGCAAAATAGATTGTCATTGAAGTGCATGATGTGTAAGATTTACCGTTGGACGTTAATTCATTCTGAAACACTTTCAGACATGATCCATTGTTATTCTGGCTTTAAATGTTTTCATTTTTTCACAATTACACAGTAGGCTCAGGAATTTGATAACTCACACACCATCATGAATTTAGATGAGTGGCCGAGCCATGTAAAAACTGTTTTGGTAAATTATTTTGTCTTTGCTGTACAGATCACCACGCAGGAGAAGTTTTAGTCGCAGTCGAAGCAGGTATAATTTTTTGTGTGTCTTTTTT
>JACN01123071.1:0-24470 GCA_000787155.1 Scartelaos histophorus | reverse complement strand
ACACACACACACACACGCACACGCAAAGTGTACACAAAGTGTATATATGTATTTTCTTAAGAAAACATTTATACTGAATGGCTGTTTTTCTGCTCAGAGTTATGTGGCTTATATTACAGTGAGATAATTATCAGGGACAGTTGACCATATTCTGCGCAGGAATTTCTCAGTTGGCAGAGACACTAACCCAGGTTGATAGTTTGAACCTTATTTTGTGTCCTTGGGCAAGACATTTCACCTCCATTGCTGTCCACTGCTGCAACCATCCACCCCAAATGTGACATGATCAAAAGATTTCATATCTTTACTTCCATTTCCTGTTAATGCTCTCCTGCCTCAGAAACAATGTATTTTAGGCAGTATTTTTGTTCAGTTGGGGTAAGTTTCATGGTGAAACTCACAGCTCTTCTAATACGATGAGTTTACATAAATCTTTCTCCTAAAAAACAAATATTGTTATGACTACGGACACCTAAACCACATTCTCCTTCACTTCCCCGACATGTTAACTCACTGCTGAAACTTGAGTTTCGGAAAAGTCACAATGTTTTTTGATCAACACAGAGAAGTTTTTTGTCAGCTTAAAGAGCAGGAATAGAGAAAAAAAAAAAAAGAAAAGTTATGGTCTAAAATGTGAATAAATCGATCAGCAGATCAGTAAAGTGTCTCACTTTGACAAACCTGTGTCATTCTCCAGAAGGCACCATGAAAACACCTGACAGGTGGTGGGGCTGGAGAAGGTCATGAGGTGGAGGGGCCTTCTTATGGAGGGCCATATTGGGCTTATGATTCCAGTCAAAACAAAACCAGTTGAGCTGAAAACAGAACAGAAGAATCTATGATGGATTTTGGGAAAATTCTTCCCAAAACTGAGACATTTCCACTTTCTTTCTTAGAAGCTGAGGTTCATCAAATATTTCTGCTTTGCCAGAATCACATGTAAAAATACTGATACTGGAGACATCACTTTGGTTCACATTGTATCTCCAGTGACATTTATTACCATAGCACAGTGCTCATTTCTGTGTATTTTAAGGGAAGACTCATCATTTAATTATCGTGATGAAATATGATATGACACTTACACATCTTTACAGATGGTTAAATGTTTTTTGTTATCAAAAACCCAACAAATATGGCTCTGAAAGATAAAATATTTTATTAATTTCAACCATCGAGAACCCACGCAACCCTCGAGGTCACGTGACCTCCTTAATGCTTTGGAGTTTAGAAAAAAAAATGAGTTTAGAAAAAAATTATAACTAATTAAATTAGACAATACGATTGAAAATTATGCATGATTTTTTTTTTTTTTTTCATGTAGCCCATTTTGTGACATGCGCAGTCTCGGCTCCAGCGTTATTAGACTTGGTTCCATATCCAGAAATATTAGTCCTGGGGATGTTAGTAATCTGGCAGAGTCTCGTGCTTTTACCATAAAAGCGAACTATTTTGATCCTTCACAGCTCCACTAGGGGGCCCACACACGTGCACTTGGGTAAAGGGGCCACACAGGGGCCACTGCTCTATTGTCATTTTCAGTCGTTAGACGCATATGGGAGACAAAACTTCCTCACTGGTAAGGATGTGTGAATAATACATTAGCTGATTAAACAGCAGTGCATTTCCTACGTATTCATGATATTCTTGGCTATAAGTTGACGTGTTCATGTTAAACGAAAGTATAATTTGGATACATTTCCATTTTGCTGCTTACTAGGGATCTGTTCGTCCATCACGTGAGAGCCACACAGCTAAATCTGAGCGTGGCATCACACTGTATTTGCACCATCGCTGCAGAATGACAAAGCGCATTAATCATACCGCCAGAAAACAGCGCCTGATTAATTATCCCTGTATAAATAAGTCGTTACAGTCAGAGACAGGAGCTGTCGACTGGCTCATTCCCAAGGACCCCCCACCCTCACTCCTCTTGCTTTCTCTATCATTCAGGATCAAGACATTTGTGCGAGAAATACTGAAACCGTAGCACAGCAGTGAAGCAGGCAGTTCTTCTGGTCCCTCAGTGTCCACATCAGCTGATTTCCATAGAGGTTACTGTTAAGGTAAGCATGAGAAGCAGTGTACTCCACTGTTCACTTGAGCAGATAACATCAGAGTAGTACACAAACACACGGGGCAGGTGTGAGGGGCCAGGGCACAACTGTTACCATAAGCATTTTGGGCCTCAAAGTCATTTGTCAGTGTGCGGATGACGTCTTATCAACCGTCTGTGACCAAAACGGGTCTTCAAAGTTTGTAAAGAAGAGTAAAGGAGCACTCACACGTACACACAGACACCGCAACAAATGTATTGGACTGCTTTTAGCCTGGAACTAAACCTGCTGTCTCATTTAAAAAAAAAAATAAATGTAACAGGGAATCATTATAAAAATGTGTTTCACAGACAAAATACCAACATTTGTAAACTTGCTCAAACTGGGACAGGCATCTCATCTCTGAAAGTACCAACACACAAAATACAGGCTTTATAAATAAGATTCCTGGTCTGGACCGGGACTAAACCAGGTCTAGGACTTCAGAGACTTGAGACAGGAGCAATAAAAATGTGAAAAAGTGTTGATGAACCAGGCTACTAACAACAAAGTTAGACGTTTGGATTCACACAACATCACAACATTCTCAGTTGTCCATAGTTTAATACTGAGGTCAAGGGCGGGTCAGAAGTCTGTGCCAGACGTTTAGTCAAAATGCAGATGTTTGAACCTGGTTTAATATTGGCATCTGTACAATTAAGCCTGTTCACATGAAACAAGAACCTGACACACAGTTTATGCTTTATTTTTTATAAAAGTTAACTCTGCTTTTTTGTATTATACATTTGTAAATACACATTTACAACACAAAATTAACATGGGACACTTTCTCGGTCAAAAAAAAAAAAAAAGAGAAAGAGATAAAGATTAGCTTTTTTGACAGCAAATGATAGAAAGGTGTGAATGCAACTAAAATATTTAAAATTGAGCTGTGGGATTGCAAACTTGTCCTAGTTTATGGATAATATATTTTTACTTACAAGGCCCATGAAACAAAAAACTGGCTTTTCATCTTGAAACATAGGAACACAAACACAAAAGTGAAAATATGTCTTCACAATCACTTCAGAAAGTGGTTCCATTATTCAGACATTAGAATTAATTATCAGTTTCAACATTTGTGCCGGACTCCACATAGTTGCCATATTAATCTTACATCTTTTAAATAATGGAATTACTTTACTTTCTGAAGCTATTGTGGAGATAGAACTTCACTTTAGTTTATTTATAGGCCTGGTAAAAACAGAAATATTAACCCCAAATGAGGCCAACAAATCTGCAATTTTACCATTAAACTGCAGAATCCACCATCAATTTCTGACTCTTTTTTCCCATTTTAGAATGCTGTGATGTCGCTTGAACACAGCCTATTTAAGCGTAAAGAAAAGTGATTATAAACACCCCTCTTCGTCAGTAACATTATCAGTAACTTGAGCTCCTGCTAGAGTTTGTGTTTCTTGTGTTTATAAATTGTGCGACCGTGGAAATGCTGACTGCTCTGATCCACAGGTGCTAACTGTGTCCGCAGCCCTCAAATGGTGCATTGTGCTCTTTTAATGATAACATCTTTAATTGTGACCACTGGGTGTCACTAGATATCGCTGATCATTATCTCTGTACCCTCCTGTGCCATTTTCTTCTATTCAAATTAAAACATGCATAATGAACACAAATCTTGCATAGAGTCATCGCGTTTGACCATCTTTTGCTATAGATTAGATAGACTTGTGACATTTAAAGGGGAATTTGAGTCTCACGCCCTGTTAAAAAAGAACATCGGGTCTTTCGGTTGATCCCACAGAGGACGCCTCCTGTGGCAGCCATCTTGGAAATGGCGATATAGCACTGGCATGGTATGTTTTTGTCTGCGGGCATCCTTCCTATTTGAGATAACGTCAAAATCGCACTTGTATTTGCTCTGGCTTTTGTTTTTCAGTCTATTCCACTTCAACCTTGCTGCGGTGCGCCTTCTCGACCATGCAAATAGGCTCATTTACAAACAGGGGAAAAAACAAATGAGAGGTAAAAATGGAGCGTTGAACATCCACTTAAAAGAGTCCCTCCCTACATGCACCTCCTCTGGCTCCTGCCCCATCCGTCCATACCGTGTTCAGCTCATTTGAATAAATTAACACCCCCTGATGTCTATGTATGTGCACGCTCATGTAATATTCACATGTATGCAGCAAGTCACACCTTAGAGGAGGAAATGTACTAAACACATGCTCTCTTGTGATGTGACTAAACACGCATGACAAGACTCTAATACGCTTGTGATGATAATATCTATATATGTATATTCAGACTTTAGGTGCCCACGAACCTTAATGATGTGGTCCCATAGTATAATACAAGTAATTTTGTTTCTGATTTTACATAAACTTGACTTTCGGATGTTTTCTCTTCCAAATTCAGACTATACTGTTGCTTAAACTGGTTGTGGCAGTGTGTAATATGGGATACATTATCTCTAATATGATCCTGGCATGTAGTCAAGCCTAAGGGGAGCTCTGATTGTCCACACATTAACATTAACATTAACATCCACATGAACTTATGTGCTTCCTCACTTTCTGTCTTCTGCTGGCCCTTCCCTGCCCTCCTTCTGAATTTTGCTCCTTCCTTATTCACTCATTTTAATCCTCAGTCAACAAACTCACACTCCTCACACTCACACTTTGATGTTAGCTCTAGTCTAGTGGACTCTAGGACTGGGATAGTGGAAGCCCAGTACTGGCCCTCTCCCTGTGTCAGGGACCATGACTGTCACTAGCTCACATCCAGTAAAACCTGCTTTGTGCTGTCAGGCCCACTCACGTCAGCTCTGTAACCAGCTCAAACCATGACACTCACTTCATGTGTTACTGTAAAAGGCTGTGGTGCTGAGAGGAGCCTCACTGTGTCAAGTGTGAAAATGAATCTCAAGATGTACAGAGTGTGGGGACTGTATGAATTAAAAACATCCACCTCAGAACTTCCAAATCTAAAAATCTAATCTTCTGAAATGTTTTAAGAATGTGTAAAATGTGTGTATGTGTGTGTGCGTGTGTGTGTGTGTGCAGTGTCTGTAATTCAATTTGTCACTTTACAGTGTATCTCATCAGCTCATGTGCACCGTGTGTGTGTGTGTGTGTGTGTGCGTGTGTGTGTGTGTGTGTGTGTGTGTGTGTGTGCTGTCCCACCTGTTACATGTGGAGCTCACACACAGGGTGCTGCCACACCTGCCACACCTGCCACACCACAATGATTAAAGCTGGATATTAGTTACTGGGGCATCACACACAAACATAAAGGTTTGCGATCAGAATCTAGAGATGAACCAAAATGTTCCACACTATGGCATTAACCTAATTTAACTTATTTAATGAATGGCATTTGGTATTACTAAAACCATGCACTCAACTGTCAGTCTGGTGACCTCTCCACACACCTGACCTGTGCTCTGGTCAGGTGCTGGTGCCACATTGTCTCAGTGATATTGGAGTTTGATGCCGTCCTGTGGAACACTCTGCACATCTCCATGGCGGAGTGACATGATGCACCTTTAAGGTGTGCTGCGCAAAATGTACAGAAGATCTGAAGCTAGTTTGCTTCTGCACAGTCTATTTAGATTATACTCCATTCTTTTTGTTGAGCTTCACTTTTGATAGATGAGAGTGAGGATACTGAGGTCTGATTTGCAAGCAACGCTCGTGGCTTTTCTTTTCCCAATATCCGGTGATTGAACTTTACGGGACGCAGCGTTTACACAGACAAGTACATGAAGGAGCGGTCCGTATCTCCGTCTTTGGCTGCACGTCTGTGGCTCACCTCTCCACCGCGCCGTAACATTGGGGGACCGGGGGTGGGGCGACGGCAGCTTGTCCCGGTAAGGGGAGGAGAGAAGAGAGGCAGAGGCGGTACTTTTTTCCGCGGCTCGTTTCGCGGCGCTGGAGATTGCGGGACCAGGGCTGGAGAGACAGCCGGGGAGCATCAGCACATCCAGTCCAGCACAGTCCTGCCTCGCCTGGACCGACCCCCTCCCCTGCTCTGTGCACTCTTTTTGGGGACTGCACAACATTCCTATGAAATATAACAGCTTTTAATGGCATGTGGCTTGTAACTTTACTTCTGCTGTATTCTTTACAAAAAGGTAGGTGGAACTTTCCTAATCATGGTATTAAGAATAGTTTGATACTGAAGTTGTTGTACCTCAGTTACACCTAAACTTTTCTGGCATTTTAACTGTATTGTGCGTGCGCATTCATAGATTTATGGATTCTCACAATTATTTATATGGCTTCCAGGGCTCCGCCAATGATGTGTTTTAACCCAAAACGTTCACAAACGCCTTTTCTTATCAAAAATCAATATCACTTGATCTATAGTAGTGAAAGTCGCGCGTGTTTGAAGAGAAGAGATAAAGGTTTGCTTCAAATGGGAAAGTCGATCGTATTTGTGTTTTGCATAATGAATGTGGAGACGTCGTGAATATGGAGGCTGCTGAATAGGAGAGGCTGATAAGGATCTGCAGGCGCGCACGGAGAGACTGGCGACCCCGTGCACTGACTTTGACCATAACGCGATTGTTTATCCAGAAAAACTCACAAGTTTCAGCAAACTTTAACATGTCTAGAAGCACTGGGATCAAAACCTTTCCAGTGAGGTGCGTTAGGTTGTCTTTCTATATTTGGCACAGATCCTTACATATACCTTCTATTTTGCATTAAACTCCAATTAAAATATAAGCACACATGAGAAGATCACGCGTGTGTTAAGCAAAGATTGATGGAAGGCGCGTGGACTGATGCCTGGGACACTGAGCTCTGCAAGGCTTTTAATTTAGAGATAATACGTCCCAATTGGATATTTAAAGACGTGGTCGTATATTACATCTGATTTCCCTGATTAAATGTTGTAAGAGTAAGTGTGTGGCGCATATAGTCAGTTGTTATCTTGCTCGGTCTAATTATTCATCCACCATTTTCTGTGGCACCAGATTGCACTGATTGGCTTCGCTCTAAATACTGCGGAAGAGGGAGAAGTGCTCTTTTTGTCTTGGAATATTCTCTGCTTGTTTTGCTGTTTATTGGGCATTATTAATATTAAGAGTGGATTATTGTCTTTACACTCAAAGTCAGATCAATATTAAGTAGTGTAAGGTACAATTTTCTCTCACTTCTGTGGTATAAATGTGACAGTGACGCCCTGATCGTTGCGCTTGGCCTTGGCAGTGCCCTCTGCCAGTCTGCAGTTGTTTTGTTCTTTGCAACTGAATTATAATACAAATTTGATTTGCAAAATACATTTGACTTGACGCGTAAATAATACTAGCCGAATAATAAAAACAATTATCCGAGTTTGTGCTGTGAGGATGAACAAGAGGAGGGTTCGAGTCAGTGAGGCGAGGAGAGGATGGGCGAGATGCAGTGGAAAACAAACTTAATATTTTCAGTGGGTTTTCAAACGCCATCTCTTCTTGTTGATTTGTGAGCTCCATTCTTATAGGCTACTGCTGACTAATTAACAAATCAATTTAAAAAAAAAAAAGTTTATTTGACACACGCATGTTATGCTTCTGCACAATTTTTGACTTGATTGAGTCTTCCAGTGTTAAATTGCCTTGGGCTGATATTTTGTGGAAAGATTCTGTTACACTGTGAACTCTCGCAGACCTTTACAAAAATGTATACTCATTTTTTCCCCGTCGTAATCGTTATAGGCTATTGGGTGATTAGGGAGCGTGTGTTGCTGCGCTCTGGCTTCACGGGAGGCGGGAGCGCACCTGCCCCAATGAGCGCGTGAAAGAGGGGGGTACACACATTAATGCTTTGGGAGTCTGCTTGTCATTTTTATGGAGGGCTAACGTAACCCTGCAAAGCTCTGAATGAAATCTTTTAGGCCTCACAGGCCACACACAGGCCTGGAGAATCTTACATTTTATAACCGTTGAAGTGAGAACGCCGCACCTCCTCACGCGCTCCTGGTTTCAAACCAATAATATGACGAATAAAACATAAATAAAGCCTTGTGCGCGTGTCATTTGCGTGGAGGAGAACCATGGCTTAATTATTTCATCAATTAATTTAATTCTGGTTTGATCCAGTTTCAGTCATCGGGCCTTTTCACCGGAGTGAGCCTGGTGAGCTGCTGTGCTCTGGCTGCCTTATTTACATCGGAATGACAGGACTGTGATTTGATCTGAAATGGTTTGCATCCAGCCCTCTGTTTCCAGATAAAGTACATGCTCTAATTTTGTTCGTCATGATAAAGAAACGCACGGATTCTTGTTTTCAACAATTAATGAGTTCAAATGCTTCCTGGACGCATGTTTTGGTCACTTTCAAGAAATATGTACAATATGAGCTGTGCTCACACGGGACAGTGAGGGAACATAGGATATGTGAGACTTGGGTGTATTTTTTAACGTTTTCAAGTTTGATTTTCAAGTTTGTCCGACTTTTGTCGTCTTCAGTGTGGCTGCTCAAGTCGCGTTCACTTGGTCCGATTATGTCATTTTTATTGCTTTATCACTAGAGTGCGCACTTTTGGTTTATGATTCGACCTTTACGTTGCTTAAGAGTGTATTGTTTACTCCGAAACTCTGTAAGCAACACTCCTGCGTGACTCTGGGCGGAAGTATTAAGAGCTTTGAATCCCAGAAAGCTTTCAGTCGCCACAGGTTTTACGCAAAACATCTTGTCTGTACTTGAAACTAAACATTATAAAACATATTGGGAAACGTTCTGTAGATCTAAAACCACAAGCATCACTTTAATGGGGGAACTTTATTAATGGCCCCGTGCACAGGGTTATGTGAACATGCGGCTGTCTCTTTCTCTGTGTGCGGTGTTTACTCATATTAGTCCTTATTCGCAAACCTTACCTTCATATAATTATAAAGCATACAGTTTGTTTATAATCAAAGGTTCGATTTAAAAGTTTTGCGACTTTTGGGTGTGTAGAGGAAGTAAACTGATGTAATGAAGAGGCAAAGAGGGCTCATGGCTCTGTGTCTATGCACGTGAGGGTGAGAATCTGTGTCTCTGAATGAATGTAGATGAGACAGAAAAACTGCATTATGCATAGTGCTTTACCATAGGCAATATCCTTCTCTAGAATACATATTCATACTTCATTTTCATATTCACTTCAGCTAACAATAGCCAACAAACATTTGACTTAAAAGCTAAACAGAGAAGGAAATTACTCAGAAAAAGAAAAGGTTGAAGAGCAAATTAAGAAACAAGCACACATGTAGTAAAGATGAATCTTTCACTCACAATCAGATTACCCTATCACCACCTGTAAAAGGACTTCTGTCCAGTTCATGACTGGGTACGCTGTGTTGTCTCCATCTGCGTTTTCATGGTCAGGGTTGAGCTTTGGGATGTAAAAAATCTAAAAATTCAGAAATCTGGAGGTTGTGTTTAGGGCAAAAGCTGCACTGACAGAAGAACACCTCTGCTTCCTTTACACTCTTGTATTGCAATGCTTTAGTTTGTGCCCCTCACTTGTCGGAGCATTTTGAGGCGCTCTCCATGGTGCTGAAAGAGCAAATTCTTCAGACTTCCAACAAGTGACATAATTAACACAGATTTAAATGATAGAATGGATTGAGCTTGAATATATATTTTTGAATACCAAGAATAGCTCCAGGTTTTCTTGCAAAATATCACCATGACATAACCACCATAGCAGTTTATCAGGTTATACCTTATAGCGCTCACTGAGCACCTTCTCCAGTCAACCCTTTGGCCCTGGGTCATACTTCTCCTCATTCACCACAAGCATGAGGAGTGAAATCAGAAATCTCCCCCACACAGCCCTGTGATTACAGAGTGGATAAACAATGTGTATGTTAAATGTGAAAGGAGATTATGTGGGTTTAACTAGCAAACAAACTCCTATCACTTTGACTGTTTGAAAAAGACAAGTCTGATTGTCATCATTCATTCATTCCCATTTAAATGTAGATTAAATGCAATTAGTGAACACTGGAGTGTTATATAACCTGTTGTGTGCTTGCCTTTATCTGGACACCCTACATATCATTTATTTAAATAAGGGCAATAAATGACTGTTAATGCAGCCGATATGATGCAGAAATTATATTGAATATATATATATTTGATTTAATTGGAGGCAAAGTGGTATAATGCTGCCTATACCTTAATAAATGTGCTATCTGACAACCCCAAGTACTTGAGTATTTAAGAGATAGGACTAATTCAGGCTTTGTTGACATAATCCAGGAAAAAGGATTAATTAAGTACCATTGTCTGAAAAGATTTTTCTCTAGCTCAGAGCATAGTGTCTTCCCTTGGCCCTCAGCCAAGCTGAGCTCAGCACTTCTTAATACTCCTCTACATCCCCCCATGCCTTCTTAACCCCAGTGAACACATGCACAAGCCCACTGTTCCCTAATGTGCTGCTCTAAAAGGAAACACAGTTGCTATTATGATGAAGTATCCATCACTGGCACTCAAAGTAGTGTATGTCTTAAAGTAGTGGACTATTTAAGGCTGTTCAGAAACATAAGCTATAGTGAGCAAAAGGTTTATTTTATGGACTCTTTTAAAATACATACACACATATGAACACAACATGAGGCAGTGTGTTTTATCAAGTCACATGACCCTCCCTCCTACAGTGGTTGCACAGGGCAAAGGGCTCCCTGGACACTTATTAGATTAGACAGATTAGGTTAATGCACACACAATAAGATGGATAGCAGCCGTTTGGAAGACAGGCAAATTGTTTATGTAGTGCAGAGTAGGAGTACTGTAAAGCCAGTTGTTGCTTATGATGTGTAGAACTCACTACCCAATAATCTCACTCCTTATGTAATTGACATTTGGGTATCACCCTCATATCTTTTACATACCTAAAATAATCCTGCTTTCTTTTCTTTTTTATCAACAGTCAAGAGTGAGGATGTTATTTCTACGCGACTGTACTTTGTGAACGCCTCCCTGCAGCGGGTGACCTTCTCCAGCTCGGTGGGGGTGTCCCTGCCCTGCCCTGCGGGCGGCGCCCCCCATGCCGTCCTGCGTTGGTACCTGGCTGCCGGAGACGACATTTACGACGTACCCCATATCCGCCATGTGCATGCCAACGGCACCCTCCAGCTCTACCCCTTCTCCCCCTCTGCCTATAACAGCATTATCCATGACAATGAATACTTCTGCACTGCCGAGAACCAGGCAGGCAAGATTCGCAGCCCCAGCATTCACATCAAAGCAGGTGAGCTAACCAACTTGTCTTTGACTTAGTTTCTCTTTTTGCAGCTATTATGTTAAAAATGTACTTCTCCTGTGTTAGTTTAGTTAGTTAATCATACACCAAATTATACAAAAATACCTAAACATCTAACAGAATAAAACCAAAAAGAGAATTTCCCAAATCAACCCATTTCCTGCTAAAAACCTTCCCTGCTGAGCTAGGATTAGGGGGGATTTTCTTTTGTGCTTTTGGGCAAGACACATCTATATATGAATGCTGGATATGCTGGAGTTATGATGATGATGATGATGATGATTATTATTATTATTATTATAACAGTTATCAGTTTGCAGGCTTTTTTTTTTTTTAAAGATAAGTTAAATCCTACAATGGCAGTGTGTGCACTGAGGGATCTCAGTGTGTATAAAGTTGATGTTAATTTATCCCTACATTGTTTTTCCATCTTGTTCAGTCAACACACTGAAGTGTTTCTATCTTTCATGCTACAACTAAATAGGCAATTACCAATTCACATCAACAGATTGAGCCTTCGCATGATAATCCTCTTGTTATATTTTTAAAACAATGTTTATGTGATTGTGATATATCTGATATTTACAGCCCTACTGTGATAATTTTTTTTTAATTATTTTTAATACTTTTAAAAATGTATTGGGTAGTCCTAATTATTGCAACAAAACACAGTGATTGATTCCACCATGGGACCGCCACAATGTTTTTATTTATAATAAATATACTGTCTCCTAGCAATATATTTTATGAAAATATCAAATTATTATCAAATCTGATTTAATTACAAGTTCAGTTTGGTTTGGTTTGATTGTTGACGTCAGCAAATTAATTAATAATTACTCAGAGTAGCAGCATATCACACCTAGAGCTTAGTAAAAGATCCCCTTCAAGTGGAGGGTCTAATTGACACTCACAGTAGGACAGTTTGAGTGACCTGCCAAGGTCAAAACTGGAAAGTGGCATCATTGTCCTTATTCAGGTGTCTCCAGCACTAGAATATCCCTTCTTGGCATATTGGCACACATTTGTTTGTTCACATGTAAATGACTGTATCCTTAGAGTGGTATAGACACAGAGACCTATATATCTACACACAAACAAGCACACTATGCACACCAGCCTGTGCACAGCTCATGCCAGCAAGCCTCCTGTCTCCCAGTCTCTCCATCTGTCCATGGACTGGAAAGTCCCCTAACCACTCACACACACTGAATCACACACAGACACGCAAACACACATCCATTTTAGTCAGGCTTGCTCTTTGTGTTTAGTTGCCAGCTCTTTGTCAGAATGTTGGGCAGGAAACATTTTGGAGAGTCAGCTATAGGCATGGAAGGATATGCAGATCATTTATTTATGTGTTTGTTTTTAACTAGTTGGTCATAGCTGCCAGGTCAAAAATGTGACTGTCCCCATCAAATTGTAACATCATCTTGCATTATCCATTTCTTTTTTCTTTACACCAACACTTACAATCACACTGATCTGGCCAGTGTGGTTCCCAGAGGAGGACGGTCCCTCCAGCATCACAGTGACCTTATAGGCAGCTTCAATGTTGGGATGACCTTCTCTCCCAAATAATTGCAACAATTAATCAATTAAATGCTGAGGCAACCACAACTCCACAGCTCCATAAGCATGCCTGATTCACGTGTGATGCACCTCATTACCCCCACAGAGTGGTTGCCATGGGCGACAAAGGCGTGAGCGCTAGGGTGTGGCATGCCCTGTCTCAGGTGGTGCGGGAGAATGATGACAGCTGACAGCACACAGTGTGGCTCCCCCCAAAACTGAGCCCCTCCCCCATCCCTGGTGCCTTTCGTCTGTTTCTCCCTTCCCTTCACATCTTTACATCTCTCAGTCCTCCCCCCTCTTTCTCACCCTTTTCCATGCATGCTGATTATGCTCCAGTAATAGCAGCAGCACCTGTCTGGCTGGCTCTATGTGGGCTGGTTTTACAGTGTGTTTTGGCATTCTTACTAGTCAGATTAGGGTTTCACTTTTAATTACTTTATATAAGTAATTTGTACCCCGTAGAATTCCACCCAGACACATGGAGCAAACCCCACAAAGAAGGGCCCCATAATGCCCACACATTTAACCTGGGACCTTCTTGCTGTGAGGTTAGAGAGCAAGCCAGAAAGACCCAATAAAAAACCCAACATGACATCTGCTCACCTCTAAAACTTTATTTTTGGCTGGGACTCATGATAGAAATCAGTTTTAATAAACAGTTTTTGGGTTTCCTAATAGCCAATATTTATACTTTACTTTATGATCAGATAAAAATTACAATGTTAAAAATGTTTAATGTGCTCTCTGTGTTTTTGTGGCTCACATTATGAATAAGTAAATGCAGTATTTGGTTTCCCTGTCGTTAATTATTGAAGTGACAGTGATACAGGACTTGCCTCCCAGTGCGCCCAGTGCACCAGACCCGTGTTTTAGCTCGTTCCTAGGCAACCAGTCTGCGTATAGTCAGGCATCAGTAACATCCTAATGATTCTGCCGCACATGCGATGGGGGAGTGCAATTTACACACAAATCAGTTGCACAACCATTTGCATCTTGTTAAAAATCTTACAGGGAAAATATACTTTTTAAGAAAATGCAAATTTGACAATATTTTAAAATGTTCTTTAGCATATTAAGTACAATATATGACAAAATGTGTGCCAATTGACAGTAATATTGTTAAAAATTGTTGAGCAATACATTATGGACAATACAGTTTTGGTGTCTGTTTTTTCCACTGTAACATTGGTGTGTACTCTATGCACACATTCTCTATACTCTATACATTTATTCATGATTTGAAAAATACGTTACTATTAGTGCATATGTAAAATTATTATTGATTGAAAAGCTCAACAAGAGGAGATGACCAAGTTAGCAGAACATTATTTACATACACTGCACTGTTATATGTCCAAGTACATTGTCTCTAAACAAATACATGAATTATTAAAAATATCAATACAGGGTTATTCAAGTTGTGTTAGTGTGAACCTGCAGTGACCTTACATGCCTTTGAACCTGTGATTAAATTTGCATGTTTGTTGTGACTGACGTTGTAGCACCAAACACTTAAAAGCCGTCAAGCTGATTTTAAACACTGTATGAAATCCTTATTGGGCTTTGGGGAATTTCCCTGCTATTGACAAGTGGCAGTGGGGTCAGTCAGAGTGTAAATAAATGATTGAAAGAATTGACTTGGTCACAAGAGAGGAGCCTCCTCAGTCAATGGGAGTTATTGATCTGCAGGTACATTGCGACTCTTTAAGTGAAAATTATTTAAAAATGAAGACTTGATTGGAATTATTTTCCTTTTACGACTTGTTTGTGCATAAGAAATTGGACTCTGTACACTTCTCATTCTAGGGCGTGTCAGCTAGCCAATGGTATTGAGTGTCTCTGGAGAACGTATTACTGCTGTTGTTAATTGGTTACATTTTTCAAAGTAGCTTTATAAAACCCCAATCAATCTATACAGATTTAGTTTTTGTTTTTCAAGTCCCATAGGCCAAATTCACATACACTGCACAATGTCTGATATTGGGGGTTAGACATATGAAAAGTTCTCTTTAAGAGAATAGCAAAAGAGAATGTATAATTTCTATTGTGAGTCCAGAAAAATCAGAAAAGGACTTGGCCAACCTTTGATGAGTTTTTGGTTTAAGTCTTCATCATTTGTACTGGACAGTGGGTTTGGTTCCATTGGCAGCCGTAGGTGGAATAAAGCATTATTAATGACTGAGGGCACTGGCCTTGTGGAGAGGTGTTAATTATATCATGGACGAGCTGGAGAAGATAGAGACGCCGATGCAAAGGAGGCAGTGCTTATGTATGTGCATTGCATATAATGTGTATGTCATTTCCATATTGTTAAAAAATTTTGTTAATATGTATTTTATTAAGCAGCATCACTAAACTGTTGTGTGCAACATTCCACTCATTTCATACTACACCTTTTTAGTTGCTTGTTACAGGTATTTAAATGTATTTGTTATTCACTCAACTCTTCTGTTACAAAATTTATTTAAAAAGTGAATTCATTAAAATGATTGTCCATGTCACTTTTCTGACTAATGCAAGTGTGACAAGATTAACTGGAGAGGTTACAGGCCACTGTTTTCATCATTGGGCCTTAAGATTCATGACTATTATTTGTGTGTTCTGGCACTCATTGACAGTGCAGTGCACTACATGCCATGAGCAGGGAGTGTGTTTTTGATGCCTTGTGCCTGTTTGTGACAGGTCTATTGGCCAAGAGCGGCCCTCAGCTCCTTCCCGTCTCATAGCATCTGCAGCGTTGTTCTTTAAAAGGCCAATGGCCTCTCACAGTGTATCCCTCTCAGCCAACCCTCAAGTCAGCCCTCCTTACAATAACTGACTTTAATCACAGGCTGGTGGCTTTTCAACATCCATGTTTACTTCATGTACTGACCCTGGGTAAGGCCCAGTTCTTTCAAATATGTGTAACTATGTCATATTTATTATTTTACCAATACATGTTTTACTCCTTTATCTAAATGTAGGTATTTAGCAACTTTAATTAAAATGGTGACCATGCTCCTTCAGTTACTGCCTTGATAAAATTCTTGAACTATCTGTCAATACAAATCAGACATGAATAGCATTATAGGTGGTTTCCACAGAACTGATATTGTTTGGTGATTTTGTTTATTAATTATTAAATTCTCAATTTCTATTCACCAACTCCTTTCTTTGGCTGCTGTGTAAGCGTAATGTGTATTTTACTTTATCTACTAAAGGAGAACATGTAACTTCTCAGATAGGAGATCTGCCTGAAAAACTGAAAAACATTGCATTTTGCCAAACTCTTAATTTTATACTTAATGTGTGGGAAGTCATTTGTCTGGAAATGATATGCATCACTAAAAAAAAAAAATCCGATTGCACCATCATGTTTGTTCGGACTTGGGTCGTCACAGGGGGTATGGGGACCAAACTGATATCCATCTGTATAAAAATACAGAGATGTCATTCTGGATTATTCTGTGCAATAATGCAGGCAAATCAAGAACATCTTTATGGAGACAAGAATATAATGAACCAGAAAAGTTAAATAGTGCAACTTCAAGTGTTTGTTATAATAGATATTAACAATAAGTCTGATTTGTGCAGTGTTTAGGGAGCCCTACACAGTCCGTGTGGCTGACCAGCGCTCCATGCGAGGAAATGTCGCCGTGTTCAAGTGCCTCATCCCCTCAGCTGTCCAGGAGTATGTCAGTGTTGTTTCCTGGGAGAAGGACACCGTCTCAATTGTCCCAGGTAAGAAACTGTACAGCTGAAAAGATACAAGCCTGCTGCTGAAAATCAATGAATTATCTAAGTATATTTTTTATTTGCTGAAATCCAATGGTGGGACTGTGACAGTAAGATTTTTCATAGTGCATATTTGACCAATTTTAGTAGATTGTAGCGATAGGGAAAAATCTAATATCAGTATAGTCAGTAGTTCATGAAAAACTGTGTTTTGGTATGGGAACCTTTTCTGTAACTCAACTTGCTTTTGAATTGAAATTAATATTCCAGTTTGTATATTGAATGTTTCCTTTTTGTACTGTGCGACTCTGCAACACTTATTTAGTTATTGAAATTTTTCCCTCTTTGTCAATGTCTGTATTTTGGCTGTGAAACATTGTGTAATATTTTAGAAATAAGTTTGATGAAATGGCTTTTGCTTGCCACATCGTTTGCACTTCACTGACTGACACCATTGTGGTTAATAGCTGGAGGGATAAATCAGGCAACACTTGTGTGTGTGGGAGAGAGGGAAAGATGGAGGTGTGTGTCTAATTTGATGAGAGAGCACTGTGTTTGCCTAAGCCCAGCTCTGTCCTGTAGTAGACTTTTCTGTCTTTTATATCTCAGTTGAAAAATTTTCTTAAACAACGCTGAGTCCTTGAATTGGCATGTATACATTGTGTGTATATGTGTAAGCAACAATGTGCTGTCAGTGTTAACACTTGATCTATAGAGCAATGGCAAATTGCAGGGTGTCAGATTAGACTGTTCAGGTCAGATGATACACTGTGCTCCTGATGCCCCTTATCTGGCTCTCTGATACCAAGCACCTCTTTTATCTCACTCAGTTGTGTGTATGCTGTGTATCAGTGGTGTACCTCTTTGTATGGCCCTGTCCTTCACAGCGGCGCACACATTGATCCAGCGCAGCTGTACTGTGTGTATTTATGTGTGTGTGGCCTGAGGGGGGTTTCCAGTCTGGATCGATAAAGCTTGCTGTTGGATTCCCCTCTCTCTTGTCACAGATCCCTCAGTGTGAAAGTGGTGAAACCAGGGCCAGTCTGTTTGACTGATAGCTCTGCAAATGCAGTGTGTGTGTTTGTAAAAGCCACTGTATCATGACTGTGTGGTAAGAGCTCAGTGGGAGTAGGCTATTGATCAACTGATGGGCCTATTCATTAAAACATGCAAATAGTGGTAATACACACACGCAAGGGGGCATGGACTAAAACGATGCAGAATGTAACTGTTGTGAAGTATATGTCTGAAGAATTTGCTATTAATTTACCTTCCACAAAACAATTGTGTCCATGTGCAGAGGCTGGAGTCTCATTTGCATCACTGGGCTGTCTTCCTACTAAAGGCTTTTGTCAGCATTCAGGACACTTGCAGACATACGGGCCAAGTGCCTGTGTGCTTCCCACTATTAAACTTTGCCACACACCTATCATCCATCAATGCGGATCAAAGCCATCCGTCAATCACTGGACAGCTCCTGGCAGCATGTACATCTTTGTCTCTTTTCCCAGCACTCAAGATTTGCCTGTGGTTTGTCATTTATTAGGAACAGTTTATGCCAAGGTATTGGCCTGACAGGATGACACATGCCATATAGACCGCCATGTTGGTCAATAAAGCTTAGTTTGAATGGGCTTTGATGAAGAGGCAGGATGGTGTTCGCTGACAGCTGGCCTCTCTGTGAGGCGACCCTGCCGGGGTGTTGTGTCACTATTTGACAGCCAAATGTGTTTGCATTGAGGCCTGTTTTATGGAGCGAGGTGCGGTGGGGCTGTGGGGAGACAGGCAGATAGGCACACAGTCAAACATAAGGGGTTGGTTGTGTTGACTGGCTATCTTGGGTGTTACTCACTTGTCATATCTCCCATATCTCTTTAGACATGTCTTGCCTTCTAATTGATGGTTTGCCAGTGTTGCTTGTGTTTAGAAAATTAGCATTTGTTTGCTTGTCAGTTAGGGCACAGAGAGAGTCTGCTCTGTTGACAGATGTGTATGAAGACTTCTCCTCTTTGTGTATATGTGTCACTTACTTAGTCTCCATCTCCTTCTCCAATTGGAGCTTAAAACAGTGTGAGTTTTATCTGGTCACCATGGTAACGGGTGCAAACTGGCGTGCAGAATGAGGAAGGTGTGAGGATGCATTGGTGCCTGATTTTTATTAGCGCATCTCCATGGCTCAGATCTGCCACACACATGCATATGCACACACACAGGATACTCCAGCATTTCAATGCACACTTAACAGTTAACATGACAGACTATAAATGGATTTTCACTTTCACTCAATATGTGACTTTCATTGTGATGTCACTGATTAACTTACTACTTTAGATCTATATACAGCTTTATCTCAAGTTGTGTAAGAAAAGTATAAATGTGAAATCCCCATGGCTTGGTCAGTTGTCATTCACAGATTACTATTTACAAAATAAGATGCCATTGGATGGACTAATCAGAATCAAATATGTTAAAAGATAAATTGGTTTATTGATGTATTCCTTGATGGAGCCATTGATTTGTTGATTTTGTTGAAAGGGAGGGCACAGGGAGCGAGCTCATGTTGTGACATCTGGGTTTTTGCATCCATTGATTGAGGGTGTTTAATCCCCTTTCTCTTGCACACACAGTGGCTTTGTGTCTGTGTGATGTGTAGTGTCGCCAGTCTCCATTTTGTGGCCACTCTTGTCTCCACTCCTCTGTACATCTGCTCTTCTTCATCCTGTCCCTTTTTCTGGAAGCACTTTCCTCAATCCAAAGTGACAAAGCATCATCTTTTGCTTCCACTCCATCAAGTTTAAAAGTTAACAACAGATTGGAACAAAAAATAGCAGAATAGGCAGAAAAGACAAGCAGCAAAAGTGGCACAAAAAGTATGACATGCTGAATTATGCAGATGGAAAAGTGCCATAGAATGGAAGCTGATGGTAGGACCGATTAAGAGACATGGACACACCAAAAGGTGTAGACGCCTTGTTTTTTTGCTGTCCCCAGCACCCAGGGGACCGGGAAGGGGCCAGGAGCTTTAAGCTGGCTGGTTCTGCCATTAAAGATGCATCCCATAAGCACTTTATGCCCTCATCCTTTTTCCTCCATTATCTTTGAGTCTTGTTTATTTATTTATTTATTTATTGCTAGCAAGAGACTATTAACAAATCTTTGTGTCTTATAGTCACGATTTTGGTGGTGGGGAGTTACTCTATAGAGTTATAGGGCTGAGGTTGTGCACCGGGTGTGAAGGGGAAATGGGTAGTGTTTACTTATTGATTTGTGTTTATAGGCTGTGGTCTGTATTTCCCTGTGTGTCTTTTTTGTGCGAACCTGGCAGTGATGCGTGTTAGATCGGCTTATTTATTCAGCACTCATGTTTGGATGTTTTACAGAGAAAACAGGTGCAGGGCGGCTCTGAACAGGCTCTGTTTGAGACCAGAGTGTGCATGTGTTAGTGAGAAAAAAACAAGGGGGACGAAGACAGTGGGGCATTCACTGCTGTCCCCCAGACCAGGGGGCTGGAACGATAGGCAGCAATGTGAATACACAGATGCAGCTTTCAAGTAATCTTGTTT
Organism: Scartelaos histophorus; assembly: GCA_000787155.1. NCBI lineage: Eukaryota > Metazoa > Chordata > Actinopteri > Gobiiformes > Gobiidae > Scartelaos > Scartelaos histophorus. The sequence continues at coordinate 4,324 of JACN01123071.1, read as the reverse complement.
GAATACAGAGATGTAAAGATGGTGTGATAGTGAGAAGGATAGATAGATAATATAAATACGTGAGCAAAGATGGAAATGGCAGATGAGATGTGGAGATTGAAGGAGGGCGAGAGGGAGGGAGAAAGAGAGAAAGAGTGGTGCACGAGGAGAATTTCAATGGCACTCCAATCATGCAGGCAGTCTCGTTAGCCCAGGGAACATTTGCATAGTGCTTTGGCGAATTCATTTGGCCTTACTCAGAGAAGATGGCTCCCTTTCCTCGCTGCTAGTTAGTTATTCATTAACAGCACACGGCAAAGGTGTGTGAGAGTGCATACAAGAGAATTTGTTTAGTGCATCGGCTGTTTCCGCCACACATTTCATTTCAGTATAGTTAAAAAGGAACACATATGAAGATTTTTGTATTGTAAAAGTCCACTTTCCATGGTTGTCAGATATTTTGTCAATGTGAAAGTGTCAGCATTTTACACATCAGCCATCATGATTTTTCTCACACGCTCCAGTAGTCATGTGCTGCCCTTAGATTTGAGAGCTAATTAGAAAGAAAGACATGACACTAGTTATGTCAACCACAAGCAGGCATCACAATTATTCTAAAGAAACATGCAGCTTTTACAAACTGAGGAGCGTAAATGTCAACTCTTTATGGTTACTGATAATTGGAAGATTTTTGTTTTGTTTTTTGTTGTGCCAGTAACCATACACCAGACTTTGCCATCATCATTTGTTCTTGGTTATGTTCTTGATTGTTCTAGTTAATACATTTTTGTTTTTTTTAATTTAAAGCATAAACTCGTCATAGGATTTCATCTCTAAAATCTCAGTCCCAAGACACAATAAACACAATACACAATAAGTAAATAAAGTACTGTAATATCCAGTCAGTGTTTTGAAAATCTTGATCTGATGTGCATAGTATTAGTTATACAAGTATATACGTTTGGGTTGATTTTAGAGAGAGATATATTATTATTATATTATAATAATATTATAATAATTATAATAATATATTATATTATTTATGATGTAAAGCATTTTAAAACACAATCAAATGTTCTGCAATTACAGTGTCCTCAATAATATAAATTACATTATACAAAGCATTGCATAATCAGAGGTTGACTCAAGGCTATGATGCTTTAGAGTGTTTCTGTATTAATAAATGAGAACAATGTGTGAATGTGATATGCATATGTTGGTGTTTTATAGTCGTGTGATGGAGGCAGGGCAATATGAGAAATATCCTGTTCCAACATATCCCCTCTGGAGCTGACTTAATGACCCATGACCTGAAGATGTGCATGCTCGAGTAGGACGGAGTGAGAGGGGAAAAGGGTGGTGCAGGGGTACAGGCGGGGAGAGGGAAGAGGAAACAAAATGGAGGAAAGAGCAGCAGAAGCCATACATGCAAATGCATAGGTAGGGATAGATTAGTCAACCCAAACAGTAACATAGCTGTTAACAATAACTGGTTTATACCTGTTCTTTTGGTTCTTCTATAGTGGATTTATATGTTTGTCTGTCAGTATTTGGGACATTTTCATACAGCACAAAAATAAAACTTTTTTGCTGCCTTTGGACACTGAAGCATGGAAAATGGCATTTTAATGTATGCCATATCTGCTGTGTTAATTGTGAAAAATTAGAATTGACATCATGAATAACACTGACTGTTTCAAGACCAATAGAAGAGTGTATTGTGAGGAATGTGATATTTACCTTAATCCTTTTACATATGAATAATGCAGTATCAGGTTTAACTACTCAGCAGTTTTGAATTATGTTTAACTGTTTTGAAGAGACATGAGAGGAGAAGAAGAATAGCTTCACTTTGTACTAAGTTTCTTTCATATTCTTATCCATCTCACATGACCACCTTTTGTTTTGTATCATTTTCTCTCTATTTCTGCAATTTCCAATGTGGCTTCTTTCTGTTCTCACCTATTTATTCTCTGCTCTTACTCTCTATACCTAGGCTTTTGGCATATGGAAAGTGCAGTTCTTCTATTTGTGTATGTTTGTGTGCATGGGTGTTGTTTTACAAATGTCCACAAGTTGCCTGTTTCTCTCACCCTGTCTCACTTGAGATATGTATTTATAAGTCTGGGGTTTTCAAAGGAATTGTAATCTTCAACCCCGACCTACCTAATGACTCAGTGTCTTACCTCACTTCTTCTAATGCTTGTAGCACACAACTGCAGACGATACTGGAAAGTATGTGTCTGTTTTTATTACAGTTTATATTTATTTATAGTCTGTTTACTGAAAGAGGATGAGCCACAAAGCTGCCCTCTTAATAAGACAGACATCAATTTGTGCTGGGTATTTCATTTAAAAGTATTGTCTTATCTCGTCATAGCTGAAATCATTCTTTTGGGATCAATCATAATTTTGTTGTATTTAGTGTACTGTAAACTCGTGCTTTCCTTTACTTAGTTTATTGGAATCTCCATCCAACTTTGCTATGACTAAGAATGCACTTGTGCTTTTTGTGTGTGGCCCTGTGTGTGTGGAGGAAGAGAGACAGAGAGAGAGGAAAATATTTCTGCATCTGAGCTTAGCTGACTAAGGCTCCCAGAAGACAAAGGAAGGGTGAGAGGAGAGCCGGAAGACTCAGTGTAGAGGAAGAAGCGAATGTAATTTGAATCTCATATACATTTCAGTTGAAAGTCATTGTAGCCTTGATACATTCTCCATGGAGCAGGGCTCTCCCACCCACTCTCATGGACAAAGCTCTTGTGTACGAGCACAGATTGACAGTTGAGTGCTCGCTCTACAGCTCATTCATCCTTGTTGACTGTACCCCAGCTGCCAAGTTGAAAATACAATGCATGTCAGTGGCAGCCATACTCTAAAATACATTATACTGTGATGGCTGCAGTCACATGCACTTTTCTAACCCAGGGACTCTTAACACCTTTAGACGCACTTTGGTATATATCCAGAAAACAAACCACATTTTGTCTTATGTTGTTGTAGGTGATGCGTATTACTACAGTATTTTGAACAGATCAACAGATCTTTTTAGAGTTTCTTGGTGCTAGTCTGAAATCTTAACCCCTTTGAGTTCACTCACATTATTGAAAATAAAATTAAAAAGACTTGCAGTTTTGAGCTACTAAGTTGAGGCTAAGCATTATATGAGACTAATGATGTCTGGATGGATGAACATGCCATAAGATAAAGACATTTATTTGAGAAAACTTCTAAAATATCTTAATGTTTTATAATAATTGATGAGCTGTTGCAATAGAAATTCCATAGCTTCTTTGTCCTTTACAGTCTCAAGTAGGTTTTACTGAAATGAAACCTGCAACCTGTAATTTAGAGAATTTTATATATTTTGTACAGATGCTGATGTTAAGAGAAATGCAGATTACTGATTGACTGGATGATGTTTTCATGGCATTTATTTTAACAAAAAAGTGATCAATTAGGATGCATACATGCTAATTAATATTCATGTAAATCACATTCCTCCTGTGGACCCACCACTTGCGGGAGGATCCATATGGGGCCAGTGCAAGAGGACCTGGGCGGAAGTCGAATCCGGGGCCTCGACGACCGGATCTTCGGACATGGAGACTAGCTCTGGGGACATGGAATGTCACCTTTGGGGGGAAGAGGAGCCTGAGCTTGTGCGGAAGGTTGAGCGTTACCGGCTAGATATAGTCGGCCTCACCTCCACACACAGCATGGGCTCTGGAACCCAACTCCTTGAGAGGGGCTGGACTCTCCATTTCTTTGGAGTTGCTTGCGGGGAGCAGCGTTGGGCTAGGCTAGAGTGGGCCTGGTGATAGCCCCACAGCTCAGCCGCTGTGTGTTGGAGTTCACCCCTATGAACGAGAGGGTCGCGTCCCTGCGCCTCCGGGTCAGGAACAGGTCTCTCACTGTTGTGTCGGCCTATGCAGTGCTGAGTACCCGGCCTTCTTGGAGTCCCTGGGAGGGGTACTAGACAGTGCACTGACCGGGAACTCCGTTGTTCTGCTGGGAGACTTCAATGCCCATGTGGGCAATGAGAATGACACTTGGAGAGGGGTGATTGGGAGGAACGGCCTCCCTGATCTGAACCCGAGCGGGGTTCTGTTCTTGGACTTCTGTGCTGTCACAGTTTGTCTATAACGAACACCATGTTCGAGCACAAGGGTGTCCATAAGTGCACGTGGCACCAGGACACCCTAAGCCAGAGGTCAATGATCGACTTGGTTGTCGTGTTATTTGACCTCCAGCCGCGTGTCTTGGACACTCGGGTGAAGAGATGGGCTGAGCGGGCAGGAGAGGAAGCCGGAAAGCCCTGGTCTGGCGGAGCCCTCTGTCAGAGGGA
>KN499227.1:1088-12305 GCA_000787155.1 Scartelaos histophorus | reverse complement strand
AAACCGTCTGATGCATCAGGCTAGAACCTGACATGCCTGCATAAAAATGTAAAAGAGTTCAAGTATTTTGTGCAGATTTATTTTTTCAACAGAAACAGTTGAATAGATACATTTTTCCTAGCTGTTTTTATTTGTTTTGTATATTTGTGTTTGTTCAAACTATGAATATGTTAAAGATAAACCCATTGGCCTTTTTAGTAGATCTCACACAGAGCTTGTATATATAAATGGACATTCGTCGCTAACATGCTAGCCAGCGCATTCCACACAAGAAGTTTGCTAGCGGCACGTTCGGCTCTTTCTGATCCTGGTTCACATGGACTTACATTTGAATATTGTCCCTCTCCCAGTAACTGCTGCCACCAGCCTCGTCATTTTGGTCTTGAAATGTTCATTGTTCAAATGTTTTTATTTCCAAGTTGTGTCCACTAAAAATAATCCTATTCCTTTTATAGAGCAAAAACCAAATTCGCTCCTATAAACACCAGTAGCCCAAGCTTCATTTGAGCGGAGTCAAACACCATAGGTGAGGTCACACTCGCTTAGCCCTTTATACAGTAATCTGTAATGTGATCTCACACAATAATAAAAAAATACTTTTACTTTCCAGTCCTGTTAAAAATGCAGTGAAGTAGAAAGTACAGATACCTGCTCTCACATGTAGTGAAGCAAAAATAAAAAGTACTGACATTAAAATCGACCTTAGGTAAAGTACAGAAACCTAAAATACAATACAATACAATACAATACAATACAATACAATACAATACACATGCATACTTAAGTGCAGTAGTTTTCTACTTTTACTTCGTTACATTCCATCATTGGGATTGATTAAGTTATTACATAGCCTACACTCAGACTATGAAAAACTTCCACAAGGGAAATTACGTCGCCACAGTAGCCGGCAACAAAAACAGAAATAGTTCTGAAAGTCCACAGTGTAAAAAATTTAAGGAGAGGAAATATATTTTTTATCTCTTTTGACATGGGCTATGCATGTACCAAATTTCATAACACATTTTCTAGGATGAAAAAGATTACTATAATGTATTCAATTTTTGAGATGGCGCTATTGTTTCTTTTTGAAAGATTTCCCCCATAGTGTCAGGGAATCAAACCCCCGATCTTCTTGCTCTGAGACGGGAGTGCTTACCACATTCATCCAAGTTTGCACTGGAGCTTTGTCGCTTTAATCACCTCACAATTCACCGTAAACATCAGCAAGTTTAAGCTGTCCATTTGTAGCAATTCTATTATGGCATTGATTTTACATTTCCCTACCAAGATTGCTTATAGTGAAATATTCCCTTCATAAGACTGTGCACTAGCATCCCATCCAGTATTTCTTGTACTTGACAAAAATACCCCCACAGCAGAAAATTCTCAATATGAATTTAATACAATATTCTATAAATAATTAAAGCACATTTTATTGCTAACAGTCATTTCACAGTGCCGTGACAGTGTATAGTGCTGTATAAATTTGATGTAGCAATTCCGTGGAATATGATTAAGATTCTGCACAGATGGTGGCAGTGGGCTGACCTCCTCCATGTTCATTTCTACACTCTTAATTATGCAAACGGAGCTTTACTGAACACACAATACTATCCTTGAGCTATTCACGACCAGAGGTGGATAGAGGAGTCAAAAAATGTAAAAAGAAAAAACTTAATAATTTTATACAAGTAAAAGTATGAAGTAGTGGTTCAAAAAAATTACCCAGTTAAGAGTAAAAATGCATTAGGGGAAGTACTACTCAAGTGACTGTCTGGATGACATCAACTTTATAACATTAATACAAAATATGAAATCTAGCACCGGTATGAGTTGAAACTGAACACTGAATACCCAAATTAAAATGTATTTTGTAACTTACTGCGTTACATGAGCCACTCTGAGTATTGTATTTTGTACTTAGAATACTTTTACATCAAGTCGCGTTATATTTGAGGAAGAAAATACAACATATAATTACAAAAAGCTTAATTTTTGTTTGCTAATTATTAATTTATGTCCATTTAAAAAGGTAAAATTGCAGATACAGTCATTTGGAGATTGGTTAGTGTCTTTATTATCAAATAAATATTATGCCATTCATAAATTCATTTCTTGGTTCTGAAACAAATATAACAATATTCACAAATACAATTTACTACTTACAAACAAATGTAACATTCACAAAAGCTTTTCTCAACTCAAAAGAAAATGTTATGCAATTCACAATTTGCAAATGATGAACCTCCATTTACAACTCACTGTACATATTTGTGACTAACCCTGCATTTATATGTGGGTTTCCATGACCTTCCTGACCGTTCAGTGCACAGGGGCCTTGTCTTCAGGGCTTAAACAAAAGCAGTAAATGCTTTGAATAGCCGTGGATGTAGAAGAACTATGACACAGACAAAGGCCCACTTAACTGGCTCGTCTGCATCGCTTGTCAGCCACGAGATAAACAAGTTCTACTAGTTGATGAAGGACCTTCTCCGGCCATTTTCACCTGTCAACCTGAAAATGATCTGTAACCTATGAACCTAACGACTACTATGTCTGCAATAGTAGCACAAGGTCAACCATAAACCAAGTGCTCCAACTTCAGTTTTTTAAAAAACATACATTTGTGCATCAAACATTATCAAGAATGTCTCAAAAACCCACATATAAATGCAGGGTTAGTCACAAATATGTACAGTGAGTTGTAAATGCAGGTTCATCGTTTGCAAATAAATGTAACTGCACTGACATTTGTGAATCGTGTAACATTTTATATTGAGTCAAGAAATGCTTTTGTGAAAGTTGTTACATGTATTTGTAATTCATGAATTATATCTGTGAATACTGTTATATTTGTTTCAGGACCCAGAAATGCATTTGTGAATGGCGCAATATTCATTTGACAATAAAGACACTAACCTATCTCCATACACTCACCAGAAGAGTGCACCTTCTTTCTTTTTGTTCAAAGCTAAAATTACACAATGAAATACTGTCATGTATTCCTATGATTGTAGTAAAGTAACTTTATTCAGAATATCACCACATGAAAAGAAACTGTACCAGAATGCAGTATTCAGATTACGTATTCTCTGTACATGTATTCAGTTATTTGCAAATATTTAAAGCCACAGTATCGAAATCAGTATTTGAACTGAAAAAGCTGGACTGTGCAACCATAAGTAGTCCCTCAGTTTATGACTAGTTCTTCGTGATAAGGTTAGCCTACACATTTCTGCACTTGGGAACTGTCCAGCGCAACCACCGACTTAGTACATTTGTTACGGAACAGCTCTCGAGAATTTCGCCCAAGGACATTACGCACGGCTCGCTCAACCTTGCCAACGTAATCATCCCAATCGCTCTGGAAACTGTTAGCATTTGAACTCCTGACCCCTCCATATCTTTGAGTGAAAATGCGCTGCTCTGTTGACCGGATTGACTAGAGGAAAACTCATTGGAAGACCCCCGTGACCCTGTACCAAACGTGTGCCGGATTTGTCAGACGGAAGAAAGCTCCATACCGTATTCATTACATGCTAACCAGAAGTCCCAAGGGGCAAACAGAAGGAGTCTCACTGCATTCCATTGCTCACATAGCACTTTTAATGGAATGTATGCAGGATATGGCCCATTTAGAAACCTGTCACATGGATGGTCTTGTTTGCAGATTGCACAGAAGGTAAGGCCCATATTGTAGGTCGGTGGAAGAAGGTAGTTTCATAAGTTGACATCGATGTCCTAATTAACAGACTAATTTATGTACCTTTTCGTGATTAATCATTGTCAAGACCATGAGGATCATTTTGCCTCGATACAGTGGTGATTTAATGGTGCATTTTGTAACTTCTCTGGTGGAGGGTCAAACGCTCTTCTCCACGGAGATGTGATTGCTTTGTCTGGAATGTTTCACAGTCTGGTATTAAACCTTTTATATTCACCAGACCAAGTTACAGGTTAGATCTGTGGTGAGGCGACCCCACTTACAGTCACAATGTCTGTTTTTCTAGGTATTTTTGAGCGATAAAACTACGTGTAATTTAATAAATGTAAAGTAGAGCTGTTTAATGTCGTACTGTGGAACATTAGAGGCAGAGTACTGACATATCCATAGAAACCAGAAGGTGACGGACCCCAAAGTTACATAATGCTTTTTGAGTAAAATAGGATCTAACGACGGTTTTGGTAGATAATTTCGGTAATGGTTCAAGGCCGTTAAAAGGCGGTGAGAATATAAACAGATACTAACGACCATAACCACAATGCACACAATGAGAAATAACACACACAATAGAGCACACAGCCAGAAGATGCACAGGTAAATAACACACACAATAGAGCACACATATAGGAGACACACACTCAGGTAAATAGCACACACACTACAGCACACATATTAGAGACACACACTTGGGTAAAATTCTGAGTGTAAAATTCTCAGTAAAAAAAAATTGCAGGAATGATCTAAAATGATGGACCTTAGTAACAATTAGGAAATGGTGCAGTGAAGTGATCTGATTGGTCAGAATTAGCCTCATCCAAACCTCAAACCCCGCCCACAGATGAGAACGACCAATAGGAAACAGCCTCTGTCCTCCCTCACATCGATCTTGCATCTTGGATCTTTTGCTGTGAATTTTACACTCTGAATTTTAACTGTTGAATTTAAAATATGCACTGAATATTAAAAAAGAGACATTTTTATCTTTAATTTGAAACATATTGAAAACGTGCACTTAAAATTTCAACGTCGTAAATTCAGAATAAAAATAATTCAAAAATCAAATTCAAATTCAGTGGTATTTAAAATTTCAAATCTGATGGAACAAAATATCTTCACTCTGGCTAAATGAAAATTTTGTAAATTTTGTAAATTTTTGTAATTTTTGTAAATTGTGTACATTTTGTAAATTTTTGTAAATTTTGTAATTTTTTGTAAATTTTGAGACAAAGGTTTAAATACTTGAAGAGGTTCCATGTTGCACTGAATATCATGGATTTTTATTGACCTAAAATGTGCATTCTTACTGTGAGGGAGTTTGTATCTCCACAGATCTGACACGTAACTTGGCCTTGTGGTGTCACCTGCTGTCTCTGTAATGCCATACTATGGAAAAGCCTATTGCAGCTTATTAATATCTATTCTTGTTAGTTAAAGTCAAATATCAAATGCAGAATGTTCTAAAACATACCAGTTTCCTAAATGTGGGAGTTAGTCAGAGTCCCTGGAGATCACGCACAGTTCCACGTGTTTTGCAGTTAAAACACATCTCAATAGCAAATAGAATATCCATCAGTCTTATTACGAGAATATTGATAATTATTGTTGGGTTAGCGGCATCTGTTGGAGCTCACGTCACGCACAACACCATCTGTCGATGATCCGAGATGAAAACCGCATAAACTGGTTCACAAAGCCTCACAAACCTTCAACGTGCGAACGCCGCGATCAAAGCTTCTCTATGGGAACCAACGTGGATTATATATGAGCTCCTTTCTCCTCTTTTACGCCATTGTATTTCCAACTCAGACCCCGCACAATAGCTAAGAGCCTTACGCTGGCAAAGTGGATTTTCCATTCTCCGACGCAATGATTTGTTGATGCGGAGACGACTTGCATCCGATACATTCTGTGCAGCCCAATTGTGCGGTAATCGCGTTATATGTATACTCGGTACGCACAAGAAGTAGAGGCGATTGTGGTTTTCTTTGTGGACGACTTGAGCTGTCAACTGTTAACGGCTAGACTGAAGCGACAAGTCTTCTAAGTGAGCGCGTGAACCACTGGGGGCTAGATGTTCTAATATTAGGTTGGTAATGACGAGCACTTAAGGATAACTAGAGCGCTTGCTGTGGAAGATGGCGGCGGTGACAATGGAAGCTGAAGGGAAAGTCAATGCACCTTGTTGGGAAGAGATTCAAAAGTTGGCGTACGTGACCTTATAAGTGTTCTTTCTTTTAGTCGGCGTTACTTATCTTATGATTTGATTCCAGTATTTGCTTGGTACTTAAGTCGTTTGTTTTGTTCATAACAGAATGGAGGTGCAGCCAACACTGAAATGCACTTTTTCTTTCCATTTCAAACACGAGATACGGGATGTCTTATCTATAATATACTGTTTTGTGCTTTTAAAACGGGCCTTCTTTCACCATGGTCCCAAAGGTTTAAACCATATTCAAGTCTGACTAAAAGCTTTCCATTGATTTGGTTTGATGCAAGTGATGGCCCAGTCAGGTCTGAATAGCTTTTACAACATGATGCAGGACAGTGGGTGGCCTCTTTGGGCTGTTGATCAGGCACAGTCATTCTGGCACAGTGGAGATAGAACAGCCGAGCCCCTCTCAGTTTCCATATTTCTCACTTATGGCCAGTCTTACTTTAGATTAACACAAGTTCAACTGGCATCTCACATGATGGAAAACTATTTTTAGTCTCCTGTTGGTTGTTCCCAGCACCACATATTCATGCCTCCCTATGTTTTTGCCTCTCATACCCACTGCAGGAGGCGCACACTCACTTAGGTTAGAAATAACTACAAAGTTAGTCTGGTTGGCTAAGCTAGACGCAGGATTGTGTTTACAGAAATGTGCAACAGTGGATTTGTGGCAAAATGCATGCCAACACACCTGACAGTTGGCAGTTTGATCCCAGTTCTGACGAGAGGATGGTGTTACTTTGTCCTTGAGCAAGTCATCCACCAGTCTATGAATGCGTTCATATTGACTACCGTATTTTTCGGGCTATAAAGTGCACCCGATTATAAGGCGCAGTATCAAATAATATGTCAATTGTGTCATTGTCCACACCTAAGGCGCATCGGATTATAAGGTGCAATAAGTGAACGAGTAATAGCTGGTGCGCATGCTTTGCGTTAAGGTGTGCAAACAAGTTATTAAAAGTGAGGGAACGTCTTAAAACGAGTTTTATATCCAAAGCGTGGGAGCACGTTAGAACACATTCCCTCACTTTCCACGGTGTGGAACTGGGAATGACATGCACAATACAAACTTGTGTGAATCATGCAGAAGGAAGGAGCACATCCGTCACAGATGTGTTCAGGCATTTCGCTGCATCCAGCGGCACCGAGGAGGAAACCTGGGGTATTAAGTTGGCTGATGATGAAGTCTATACGTAGTTGTTCCTAGGTCCGAAAAACTACGACGGCGAAGCCCATTCTCTCTCAGACGTGTCTCAGATGTGAGCTCTCAGACGTATTAATATCTTGTGCACACGCCATATAATTCGTTCCCACGCTTATTTTTTTATATTCACCTCGTGGAGTAATACGTTATTAGCCATAATGTGGACAACATAAAATCAGTTGGAGGTTAAACACAACCAAAGGTCATACATAAGGCCACTGGATTATAAGGCCACTGTTGATTTTTGAGAAAATGTCATGAATTTAGATGCGCCTTATAGTCCGAAAAATACGGTATATGTATTATCAAAATGAAAGATGTTAAAGCAGCACCTATTATGCTAAACCGACTTTTTACCAAGTTATAGTTTCACCTTCTCATTATTCACCCTGAGTTGTATTTGAAGTCATTTGTGTCTGAGCAATCGATTATTTTCAAGACGATCACCTCCCGTTTTCACTGCCACTGGAACACGGCAGATGCAGCAAATCGTCATTTTGGTCCAAATGAAAAAAAAAAAGAGAGACTGATGTGCAGCTGTCCATCAGAGGTTCTGACACCTGCAGTACTCTTTATTGTGATGACTTTCATGGCAGCATCAGCTCCCATTGGCCATCGCAGTGTTCTAAGCCAGAATTCAACAGGCGTGTTTTTTTATTTAGTCAGTTTAGACAAATTTTCTTATTTAAAATATGCAAATTACAACATAATGATCCATGTGTGTCATAGATTATAACTCTAGCAGAAGTAATCATAATGGCTAACTGCTCCAAAGAAATGAAGTGCACTACTTTTTATGCCTGCACATTCAGCATTACTGCACACCCACACCAATGCAAAGAACCACCGTCCATGTCTTTAGTATATCCAGCAGCAGCCATTAAACCCACAGCTCCCAGCAGAGACCTAAACTTGAGAGAAGAGCCGTGTGCGCTCCTATCGAGATCCGATTCCCAATTCCACATTCACTACACAGATTTGGGCTCGGCTTTTATTAGTTGGATACTGTGGAGCTTTTATCTTTCCGAGTATGTCTACAATCCCATTTTCGCCCTCGGGACTGTTTGAAAAATCACTTCTATTTGCGCTCAGATCACACGGATTCACGAGAGATTATCTGTGGAGTAAGCATGGAGCAGGTAGGATGTTTTGCATGATGTACAATTGGAAAAAGCGTGTAGTCTCGGGAAGTGGAATCACAATATGCCCATGCTGTGTTCATAGTGCCTTCAAATAAAGCCCATTCCCAAGTCTGATTTGGTTTATTTTTAAAGGACTGCGCATTTTGAGAGTGAAATTTTAATGTTAAAGGTCTCCTATTGTACAAAATTGACTCTTGTGAGCAAAAACAAGAATATGAAAGTTGGAAAAAGCACTTGTAAACTCATCATGGTGAGGATCCGTCCGAAAATTCAGGTATAATTCACGTAATTCAAAAAGTTCAAAATGAAATGTTCTGTTTTTCATGTTTTAAGATGGTAAAAATCAGGTAGGCCTAACAACACCATTAAGATATTAAGTATAGAATTAAGACATTAAGTAACATTAAGTAAAGAAGCCAGGCAATAATATCTAAATACATATATGTCATGGAATTATTAGCTCCAGTCTAGTAACTTTTCTCTTTCTACAACTAAATCCAAGTCCTCTTTTACTCTGCTATGAAAAATCTCCCACTGAGCTGACCCCATTTTCTGCCCTTCTGAATTACTAAAAAAAAATTCTAAATCATCATCTGTCAGACTAAGTAAGTCTTCTGGTAAATTTCAACAAAATCATATTGAAGAAATGGCTTATTTAATTTTCTGTTACTGGTTTCATCACTTTATAATTCAGTACAATTTATCTCGTTTTTGCATCTCATTTACCTTGGCACAGGTCAAGTCTGGTTACAGAATCATTTTGAGTTTGTTTGGGCGGCTGTGAAATTCTGCTTCAAAATTGTGTTTGAACATCTACAGTGTTATTACAGTCCAGCGGTTTAAAGGAGAATTTGATTATTTCAAAAGACATTTTTTAGTACAAAATGTAACTAAAGGCAAAAGTAAAAATAATAATTAAAAAGTGAAGTTTTGTATGTTTATTCTCTAAATGAAAATGGTCTAGTTTTGAAATTTGCACTTATAGTCCAGTAGTTTAAATAAAATAGAATTCAGATCTCTTCAATAGACATTTTCAGGAAGCACGGAATACAACCATGGGTAAAAAGTAAAAATTTATTATTTTTATAGTAGAATTTTTTTATACTAAACTGGAGTTTTAAATGCTTTTTCTCTAAATTAATTATTTATATGAAAATGAGTAAGAAATTCTGGTATTAATTGCTATGTTGTTTTGTATCACGCTTTTGCATCCATGCGCAAAATTGTCGCGTGGATGATGTAGTTTTAGATTTAGGCTGAATTTTGGCTTCAAACAGGACCTGGGAGAGATCGCTAGATTACTCAAACATGCACATAATGACTCCAGGCACGTTATTGATGAGGGAACATTATAACAAGATAGAAAGGTCAAGAAACTCATTTTGCACAGTATCTTTAAACACAACAGATGCATGAAGCAATTATTAGTTCAGAGCCCAAACTGACTTGGCATTTTTAATTGCATTCTCTAATACAAAAAGTCCATAAAAGAATTGCTTACATTTCACAATTTGACTTTCAACTCTGCTCACTTTTAAATTTTTACCTCAAACGCTATGAAAATGACATTCTTTTATCGCCCAGTATTCTGCCTTAGCCCTTCGCCGCTCCTGCTATACCTTTTACATGAGGCGCTTCGAAGTGGTATCAGAGGCAGAGCCAGTTGAGAGACAGAGAACCGATACAGAGAATAGCAGAAGGAGCCAATTTAACTATAAACTTACCCTGAAAGAACCGGAGCCGTGTCAATCACCCGGGCCCCTACGCTGTTCAAGCTCCTCTCCGCCGGCAACACTCAAAAGTCCAATGTCTACTGTCCCATTCCGGCCTCTTAATGAGATCTCTTGGCGATCTGATTGAATTATTCTGATGGCGGTGGCGCCTCCGGGCTTGACAATCCGCACCGTTAAAGGCAGGTCATGAAAAAGTAATGTAAAGTGATGGATCTACAAATGCAATTTTTAGAAAGGGCTTCTTATAATACGGCATTGTGGAGGTTATCGCTCAACGGGGAGACCAGAGGGAGATTGGGACTGTATATATCTAGATTAAAACTGCATTGTGCCCTTACAGCCGCTGAACGTATTATGAGGGTATATAGAAATGGTCAAATGTTCCTGCGCTAAGGCTGTTGGAAAATAACTGGGGAGGGATTTACAGTAGCTTTATGGTTTGCCACAGAGCTTGCTATTGTATTAAAGGAAGCTTCCGATAATGTGTATGGGTAATTTAGGAGTATGGGTGACCTAGCAATGCATTATCAAAAATATGTGGTTTAGTGTGTCTTTTGAGGACACTTTTTTGGAACACTTTGAGCTATAAAACGCTGGCCAGCTGAAATGGAAGTGATAGTTCATAAATTGGCTCTGTGCATAACATTTCCCTGGCTAGTTACTGTTACTAGTCCATCGAACATCGCAGCCATTTCCACATTTTATCTCTACGGGGTTTTCCTGAGTCATGCCCAGTGTCATGCCCAATGTCAGTGGGCAGTGAGTTGTGGGTGGAGGACACTGACAACATGTAAAACACATGACTCGCTAAAAGTGATGACTGTTCTAGTGACTGCAACTCAACTATATTACTAGAGCTGTGTTGAAAAAATCGATTTTCTGATTCTGAATCGATTCGCATATTAAATTCTCAATATTGATTTGCGCGTCCAAAAATCGATTACGAAATATATATAAATGCAATTATTTTTTAGTAGCCTATTCCCCCGGTAAACTTTTATCTAAGTCGCGTCCATGGTATTCACGGTGTGGCGCACTTGCACCATAGACTCTGCTGCTCTCGCCATCGACCCATCGTGACAGACAGCGGCGCTAATATGGTGCGTGCGGATCATGGGTCTAACTCACGTCGGCTGCTTTGCCCATAGAATCAACCTCGCTTCGCAAGCCGGTCTCAAACTCCCGAATATTGCACGTCT